>RXON01004378.1:0-27040 GCA_009667805.1 Leptobrachium leishanense | reverse complement strand
GGCGTGTAGCCTGTCAGGTGATTTCACTTGTATGGCTACATAATCTCAATGGCAGCTACTGAGCTTGCTCAACAAGGGGCTTGAGTGGTTCTACTTTTAAGTGGCTATTTTCAAGTGGAGTTAAAAACAGGGATCTACGTGGTACTGGTCTGGTTTGTATCTTTTAAGAGGAGAGAAACCTCTGGTTTATTTGTCAATTTAATTCTCTTTTGGTTTTCTTTTCTGCTGGTTTTTTTATTTTTTATTTTTTTCTGTTGTGCTTTTTGGTTGTTTTTTTTTCCCTGGGTGGCTGGGACTTGTTGATTGGGGGCGTTGTAGCCTGTCAGGTGATTTCACTTGTGTATGGCTACATAATCTCAATGGCAGCTCACTGAGCTTGCTCACAAGGGCTTGAGGTGGTCTACTTTTAAGTGGGCTATTTTCAAGTGGAGTTTAAAAAACAGGAATTCTACCTGTTACTGGTCTGGTTTGTATCTTAGAGGGAGAGAAACCTCTGGTTATTTGTCAATTGAATTTCTCTTTTTGTTTTCTTTTCTGCTGGTGTTTTTTATTTTTTATTTTTCTGTTGTGCCTTTTTGGTTGTGTTTTTTGTTTCCCTGGGTGGCTGGTGACTTGTTGATTGGGGGCGTGTAGCTGTCAGGTGATTTCACTTGTATGGCTACATAATCTCAATGGCAGCTCACTGAGCTTGCTCACAAGGGCTTGAGGTGGTCTACTTTTAAGTGGCTATTTTCAAGTGATTAAAAACAGGAGTTTAAATAACAGGTATCAATTGTTGTTTATATATTTGTTATCTTGTTGGGTATGAGTGTTAGCAAGCTGAAGGTTTGACCATGCACATCCTGCTGCATGTATGCATGTCGGGGAGAATCCTTCCAGGTCCATATCTCTGTAGCAAGTCGTAACGTGTGTTCACGGTGGGTCAGGGGATGGGGCGCCTGGCAGCAGCTTCCTCGCTGCTCGCTGGCCAGGCGCCGAATGTAAACGCTTTCGGTGCGCTCACGTGGGATGCCGCGGGGCCTGGCTATGACGCGGACCCGCCGGTTTAAAACCCAGTCTCACCACTATACCGGTGCCCTGACGTGGTATTCACTTCCGCAGAGCTCTGTGAATATTTGGCTATTACCTGTGTATGACTCTTGGCATTGGCAAACGAACCCTCCTGTGTATCACCCTTGGCATTGGCAAACGAATCCTCCTGTGTATGACCCTTGGCATTGGCAAACGAACCCTCCTGTGTATGACCCTTGGCATTGGCAAACGAATCCTCCTTGTGTATGACTCTTGGCATTGGCAAACGAACCCTCCTGTGTATAACCCGTGGCATTGGCAAACGAACCCTCCTGTGTATGACCCCTGGCATTTGCAAACGAACCCTTCTGTGTATAACCCCTGGTATTGGCATTTACTCTGCTCTTGGTTCTGCCCTTAACGTTGGTACCGAGGTCAGTCTATGTGGCACCCTAAGCACACATCAGATTACCTCTGAATACTAAAGTCCTAGGGAGGACTTGTACTCTGGTCTGTACCTTTGTCTGGTGTTTTCCTTTCTTTATCTGTTACCTGCTTAATTCGTCTATATAGCTTTGCCGACCATTCAAGGATCGGAAGAGTAGAAGTGAGCTACATAAAGAATCACTATCTTGGTAGTCAGAAAGATTCGTGACAGTACTCTATTCCATACCTCTGTCTGGTGTTACCCCTTGTTTATCTATTGTCTGGTTAATTGTCTTTCTAGTTTTGCCGACAATTCAAGGATCGGAAGGGTAGAGAGCGGTCTGCGTAAAGGGACCACTATTTTGGTAATCAGAGGGATCCGTGACATTACGTCAGGGCCAATGGATCCCGCAGACCTCTCTAACCAGCTGGCACGTACGCAGCCAGACAAGAGGAACAGGACCATAGGATGGACCAGATTTCTCTCGCGCTCTGCAAACCCTGTTAAATCGGTCCAATACAGGTACCACAAACCCTCCAGATCCAGTGTTACCTAGGGTCAGTTCCGTCCCCCCTGAAGGACATAGGCTTAGTATGAAGGCACCCCTACGCTATGAGTACACCAAGCCTATGCCGGGGTTTTTTGACTCAACTCGAGATCTTGTTTGAGAACAATCCAGGTTCTTGTATGTCTGATAAAGCCAAAGTAGGATATCTGATTAATCATTTAACAGAAAAAGCTTTATTGTGGGCTACGCCGTTGTGGGAAATAAGAAACCCATCATTTATGACTATGAGGGTTTTACCTCTGAGTTAAAACGTACCTTTGATCCCTCTAGAAGGGCTACCAATGCGGGTAGGTCCTTGTTTCACATCAAACAAGGTAATAAGAGGGTCGCCGACTATGCCATAGAGTTTAAGACTTTGACTTCTGAGGTACTTTGGCGCGAACGACGTTTTAACCTTAGCCTTTACCGAAGGCTTGAACGAGGCTTTTATGTTTGAGCTGGCTCCCTTAAAATTACCAGAAAATCTAGACCACCTGATAGATTTCTGTATAGCCATGGACGATCAAATCAGGGAAAGGAGACACCCCAGAGATAGACCCCGAAGGGTCTTGCCTCCTTTACCCTCATTACCCAGACACACCAGTACGTCAGGTAATTCGGAGAATGTGAAAAAGATTTGCCAGTCGTTGAACCCATGCAAATAGGGAAGACGGGTATTTCAGAAGCAGAAAGAGCGCACAGAAGAGAAAAGGGGCTCTGCTTCTATTGTGCAGGGGCAGATCACTTCCGCCTTCAATGTCCTCAGAGACCCAGGGTTAGCAGGGCTGAATATAGCAAATTAGGACTCAGAACAGGAAAACCCAGGTTATCGGTTCTCTGTATGCCTCCTTTGTGGATAATGAGAAAAAAAAATCCAGGATTCTGTTACCGATCTCCCTAACCTGGGAGGGGGTTCACCTCAAGACTGAGGCGTTCTTAGACTCTGGGGCCTCAGGCAATTTTATGGATAAGAATTTTGCTGCCAAAAACCTCCTACCTCTGGTTCTCAAGGAAAGACCTCTAATGGTGGAGGCCATAGATGGTAAACCCCTGTCATGTCCACATATCACTCACGACACAGTCGATGTATGTATGAAAACAGGAGTTTTGCACCAGGAAACAATAAGATTTCAAATTATTGAATCACCCTCATGTCCTGTCGTTCTTGGGTTTCATGGCTAACAGAGCACAACCCAGTTGTCGATTGGGTCCAGAGAGACATAAAATGTTGGGGTCAGAGTTGTCAGTCTAAGTGCCTAGGCAGAGTCAATGTGATTGGTAGCCTCAATATTGCCACAGCCCCTCCTTTGTCCACAGAGGTCCCTGAATGTTACCTTGACATTAAAGGAGGTGTTCTCTAAAGCCAGGACTGAGGTCCTACCACCACATCGTCCATATGACTGTGCTATTGATTTACTCCCCGGTACGATGCCTCCTAGGGTCACGTATACCCTTTATCACAAAGAGAGAACGACATTATGGAGGAAATACATAAGGGAGAACCTGGAACGAGGATTCATTAGACGGTCCTCCTCTCCAGCAGGAGCAGGTTTCTTTTTTGTTTCCAAAAAAGAGGGAGATCTGCGACCTTGCATCGATTTATAGAGGTTTGAATAGGAATCACTATAAGAAATGCATATCCCATACCTCTCATAACAGAATTGTTCGACCGATTAAAAGGGCCCGTGTCTATACTAAGCTTGATTTACGCGGAGCGTACAACCTGGTCAGGGTTAAAAAGGGAGACGAATGGAAAATGGCTTTTAATACACGTAGCGGGCATTACGAATACCTGGTGATGCCTTTTGGGTTGTGTAATGCGCCAGCCGTCTTTCAGGACCTTATAAACGACACTCTAAGGCAGTGGTCCCCAACCCAGGCCCTCAGGCCACTAACAGGCCAGATTTTGCAGATCACCTTGGGAAATGCAGACTGAATCCTGCAATCACTGAGCAGCAAATCATAACACCTGTGCTGTGCTTCAGATATCTGGCAAACCTGGCCTGTTAGTGGGCCCTGAGGGCCTGGGTTGGGGACCATGACTCTAAGGGAATTTCTGCAAGAATTCGTCATAGTATATCTGGATGATATCCTGATATACTCTCCTGATGTGGACACTCATCATGTCCACGTGAAACAAGTATGAAAAAAACTATTGAAGGCTGGATTGTATTGTAAGCTAGAAAAATGTCTATTCGACATAGTAACTGTGCAATTCCTTGGTTAAATAATAACCCCTGAGGGTTTTCAAATGGATCCTAAGAAGCTCTCAGCTATTCTTGACTGGCCTCTACCCCAAGGACTTAAAGCCATTCAGAGGTTTCTGGGTTTACGAACTATTACCGAAGGTTCATTAAAGATTTTTCGGCCTTGTGGCTCCCCTCACGGCTATGACCAAAGAAAGGGGTGGGAAATCAGAATGGACACCTCAAGCCACTCAAGCCTTTGAGGCACTAAAGCAAGCATTCACTACTGCCCCTGTTCTCCGACATCCAGATCCGGCTCTGCCTTTCCAAGTAGAAGTTGACGCCTCCGAACTAGGTCTTGGTGCAGTCTTGTCCCAAAGGAGCTCCTGACAAAACCCTTGCATCCATGCGGCTTCTATTCTCGGAAGTTGTCCCCGGCAGAGAAGAACTATGACATTGAAATAGAGAGTTGTTAGCAGTCATCTCGGCCTTGCCGAATGGAGATACTTATTAGTGGGGTCTAAGGACCCCATCGTTATCATAACCGATCATAAGAATCTCACGTACATTGAGATGCCAAACGTTTAAATTCCAGACAAGCGAGATGGTCATTGTTTCTTTCAAGTTTTAATTTTGTGCTTACCTATAGACCTGGGTCCAGAAACATTAAAGCAGACGCATTGTCGAGACAGTATGAATCTTATGAACATAATATCCAAGATCGGCATCCCATTGTACCCCAGGAAAGGATTATAGCCGCTACCACGATTAGTGTCTCGTCTCTCTAATAAAAAGGTTGCAGACCGTCCAGGGTGCAGCTCCTGGGGGAAAACCTCCTGCGAGACTCTTTGTACCTGAGAACGAAAGAGAGGAAGTACTTAACATCTATCATGATAACAAAACTTCTGGGCATATGGTATCACTAAGACTGTGTCTAGTATCAGTAAACTCCTCTGGTGGCCCACGTTGCGCCGAGATGTCAAAGATTACATTGCCGTGTGCGAGGTATGCACAAGGCAGAAAAGTCCCAAAACAGCACCCATTGGCTTACTCCAGCCTTTGCCGATCCCCGAACGACCCTGGTCACATGTAGCCATGGATTTTATAGTAGAGTTACCTGAGTCAAGAGGGAATACAGTGATACTTACGATCATAGATCGATTTTCCAAGATGGGCCACTATGTTCCTCTTCGGAAACTACCTTCGGCAGCTGAACTGGTGCCCATTTTCATTGCCAACGTGGTCCGCATACACGGTGTCCCTCTGGAGATTGTCTCTGATAGGGGGACCCAATTCATCTCCAGATTCTGGAGAGGGTTTTGTAAGAACGTGGGGATAGACCTCTCTTTCTCTTCGGCTTATCACCCCCAGACCAACGGAGCAGCAGAACGAGCAAACCAAAATATAGAGAAATATCTCAGGTGCTTTATCTCAGAACAACAAGATAACTGGTCAGACCTGCTACCATGGGCAGAATATGCTTTGAACAGCGCAGTGAGTGAATCCACAGGACATTCTCCTTCCTTCGCTGTTTATGGTTTTGATCCTCCCGTGCTTCCCGCTACGTTTCCTGATACCACGATTCCTGCTTTAGATGAGCAACTGGCATCATTGAAAGAGACTTGGGGAGAGTGAGACGGGCACTGGAGGAGAGTTATGCCATCCAGAAAACTAAGGCCGACAGACACAGGAGGCAGGCACCCGTGTATCAAGTTGGGGACAGGGTTTGGCTTTCTTCACGTAACATCAAGCTCTTAGTGCCTTCCATGAAGTTGGCTCCTAGGTATATCGGCCCCTATAAGATTCTACGGCGACTCAACCCTGTCTCCTATGCTTTGGCGTTACCCCCCCATTTTAAGATACACAATGTGTTCCATGTAAACTTTTTGAAGCCGTTGTTATGTAACCGGTACACCAAGGTCCATGCTCCACCGCCTCCTGTCTCTGTGGAGGGCGAGGAGGAGTTCGAAGTTAAGGCCATTCTGGGTGCCAGGATGTCTAGGGGGTCCTTGCAGTACTTGGTCGATTGGGTGGGTTACGGTCCGGAGGATCGTTCTTGGATACCGGCTGCGGAAGTCCATGCTCCTAGGCTAGTGAAGGCCTTCTATTGGGGCGCCCCCCGTGCCCCTGGGGTCGTCCAGTGGCCGCCCCTGGAGGGGGGTTCTGTCACGGTGGGTCAGGGGATGGGGCGCCTGGCAGCAGCTTCCTCGCTGCTCGCTGGCCAGGCGCCGAATGTAAACGCTTCCGGGTGCGCTCACGTGGGACGCCGAGGGCGGGGCCTGGCGTTATGACGCGGACCCGCCGGGTTTAAAACCCAGTCTCACCACTATACCGGTGCCCTGACGTGGTATTCACTTCCCGCAGAGCTCTTGTGAATATTTGGCTATTACCTGTGTATGACTCTTGGCATTGGCAAACGAACCCTCCTGTGTATGACCCTTGGCATTGGCAAACGAATCCTCCTGTGTATGACCCTTGGCATTGGCAAACGAACCCTCCTGTGTATGACCCTTGGCATTGGCAAACGAATCCTCCTGTGTATGACTCTTGGCATTGGCAAACGAACCCTCCTGTGTATAACCCGTGGCATTGGCAAACGAACCCTCCTGTGTATGACCCCTGGCATTTGCAAACGAACCCTTCTGTGTATACCCCTGGTATTGGCATTTACTCTGCTCTTGGTTCTGCCCTTAACGTTGGTACCGAGGTCAGTCTATGTGGCACCCTAAGACACATCAGATTACCTCTGCTAATACTAAAGTCCTAGGGAGGACTTGTACTCTGGTCTGTACCTTTGTCTGGTGTTTTCCTTTCTTTATCTGTTACCTGCTTAATCGTCTATATAGCTTTGCCGACCATTCAAGGATCGGAAGAGTAGAGAGTGAGCTACATAAAGAGATCACTATCTTGGTAGTCAGAAAGATTCGTGACAGTACTCTATTCCATACCTCTGTCTGGTGTTACCCCTTGTTTATCTATTGTCTGGTTAATTGTCTTTCTAGTTTTGCCGACCATTCAAGGATCGGAAGGGTAGAGAGCGGTCTGCGTAAAGGGACCACTATTTTGGTAATCAGAGGGATCCGTGACAACGTGTAGCTCTTCTGGAAGCTCATAATGGAGATCTGGAAGGGCAAATCGTAACGCTGAGGCAGATTGACAATCTTGAAAGGAGCCTGCTTCTCACGGAGCAAAGTATAGTTGAGGAATCTAGGGGTGTGGGAGGAGTGGAGTTAACCGGGGAACAGGTTGGTAGCTGGGTGTCAGTGACACGTGGTAGCAGGGGGGGAGGGAAGAGGAAAAGGTTGGCTAGTCCTGATCTTGCGCACACCAACAGATTTGCCCCTTTGAGTGAAGATGTTGGGTGCAGCAGCTCAGGTGTAGCAGTACTGGAGGCTGCTCCCTCTAACAGCCGGGGGATCAGCCCACCAAGTAAGGGAGGGATAAAGAGGGCAAGTAAGCCTAGACAGGTTGTGGTGGTAGGGGACTCTATTATTAAGAGAGTAGACAGGGTAATCTGTCGCACTGATCGCCTTAACCGGACAGTTTGCTGTCTGCCGGGTGCCCGTGTTAGGCATGTGGTTGACAGAGTTGATAGATTATTGGGAGGGGCTGGAGATGACCCAGCTGTCATGGTCCATATTGGTACCAATGACAAAGTAAGCGGAAGATGGAAGGACCTGAAGAATGATTTCAGGGAATTAGGAAGTAAACTGAAGAAGAGGTCCTCCAAGGTAGTATTTTCTGAGATCCTACCTGTGCCACGTGCTACAGTGGAAAGGCAGCGGGAGATTAGGGAGGTCAATGCTTGGCTTAAAGCTTGGTGCAGGAAGGAGGGCTTTGGGTTTTTAGAGCACTGGGCTCATTTTGCACTGGGGTACAATCTGTATAGTGTGATAGATTGCACCTGAATGGAAGAGGGTCTGCTGTGCTAGGGGAGAGGATGGTTAAAAGGTTGGAGGAGACTTTAAAACTAGTGGAAGGGGGGGAGGGATACAGTATCTTACAAAATGGAGACAGAGCAGATAGCGCAAGGGTTTCAGTTCAGACTAAGGGGGTGGTGGAGCCGGGGGATGGGTAATGTCAGAACAGTGGAGACATGTAATGTAAAGTCGCTTTCAGCATGTGTGGGTAGAGACAACATTAAATGTATGCTCGCTAATGCAAGAAGCCTTAATAACAAGATGGGGAACTAGAGGTAATAGCACACACTAAGCAATACGACATAATAGGAATAACAGAAACGTGGTGGGACGAAATGCATGACTGGACTGTAAACTTAAACGGTTATACATTGTTTAGAAAGGATAGGAAACATAAGAAAGGGGGTGGAGTGTGTTTATATGTAAATCAGGATTTAAAGCCTAATATTACACAACTGGAAAGCGATGAGGGAAATGTGGAATCCTTATGGGTAAATATTTCCTTGGGGAATAAACAGGGAAGTCAACTATTGGTTGGCATATGCTATAAACCACCTAATATAGATAATGATGAGGAAGAACAACTGTTAGAGCAAATTAGGAAGGCTGCAGATCATGGTAGCACTTTAATTATTGGAGATTTTAATTACCCGGACATTAATTGGAATAGTGGGACTAGTAATTCAGCAAAGGGAATCCGGTTCCTGAACATTTTAAATGATACCTTCATGTCACAACTGGTAGAAACACCAACTAGAGAGGATAACTGTCTGGACCTGGTTATAACAAATAATGTGGATCTTTTCTCAAATATTAATGTAAAGGAACAGTTGGGAAATAGCGACCATAATATGGTGACTTTTGAAATAAACTCAAAAAAACACATTCATAAGGGGCATGCTAAAATATATAATTTTTAAAAAGGCCAACTTTATTAAAATAAAGGAAGCTCTCAATGTCATTGACTGGCAGAAACTCTTTCACGGGAAAAACACTGAGGATAAGTGGAATATCTTTAAACTAACACTAGAAAAGTACACGTCACATATATTCCACTGGTTAATAAATATAAAAGAAACAGACTGAAACCAATGTGGCTTAGTAGGAAGGTAACTAAGGAAATGAAAAATAAAAAGAAGGCATTTAAAGCTTTTAAATTTGATAAATCTGAGGCATCCTATAAAGCATATAGGGCAGCCAATAAAGCATGTAAAAATGCGATTAGATGGGCTAAACTAGATAATGAAAAAGAAATAGCCAAAGAGAGCAAGACCAACCCTAAAAGATTCTTTGGGTACATAAATTCTAAAAAACCCAAGAGTGAAAATGTAGGTTCACTAAAATCTGAGTCAGGGCTATTGTTAACTGAAGATCAGGATAAGGCAGAAATTTTAAATGATTATTTTTCTTCTGTATTTATCAAAGAGAAACCTATAACAGGAGACATGAAATTCATTAATAAAAACTTACTAATACAAAGTGACTGGTTGACTCAGGACAAGGTTTTACAGAAATTAAACAATGTGAATGTGAATAAAGCCCCAGGGCCAGATGGAATTCATCCGCGAGTACTGAGAGAGCTATGTGTTGAAATATGTAAACCTCTGTTCTTAATCTTTCAAGATTCTTTTCTTTCAGGAATAGTACCAGAGGATTGGAGAAAAGCTGACGTGGTCCCTATATTTAACCACTTCAATGCTAAGGACGCGCTCAGCGCGTCCTCAGCATTGCCCCTGGTATGCGGAGGACGCGCTGAGCGCGTCCTCGCATTGGGGTCAGCGTTCGGCCGGGTTCCGGCCGATCGCTGGCCCCTCCGGTGCGGGCTGACATCCTGGATGTCAGCCCGGCATCCGGAGCAGTGGCCGCCATTATTATGTGTCATCGCGCCCCCGCGATGACACATAATTCAGGCGCCCCCCCCGCATGTGCGGAGGAGGCGCCTGAAAGGGAGGGGGGGGAGGTCCTTCGGACCTCTCTCCTCCCGATCGGCGGCTCACAGGGGCTTAACCCAGGCATCATTTGGAAGGGCACAGCCTGCCCTTCCAAATGATGCCTGGCATTAACCCCTGGGGAGCTGGATCGCAAATCGGCGCTGAAAAGCGCCGATTTGCGATCCTTCCCGGGAGCTGGCCGACATCTTGGATGTCGGCCAAGCTTCCGGGAACTCCCCCAGAGGACTGGCGTCATCGTGCGCAGCACGATGACGCCAGTCCTAGCATTAACCCCTAACTGCCACGAAGTGTGGAGATAGGGAGTTCCAATGAACTCCCTATCTCCCGATCCGTGGCAGTTAGGGGTTAAATTTTGATATCGTTGGATCGGCCAGAGCATGGCCGTTCCAACGATACCAAACATGAAAGTAAAAAAAAATGTAAAAAAAAAATAAAAAATAAAAATAAAAATAAAAAAAAATTAAAAAAAAAAATAAACACTTTTTTTTTTTTTTTTTTGTTTTGTTAATGCAGCAATATTGTTCCCATTTCAATTATAATGTGAACAATAATGCTGCATTAACGATTTTTGTATGCGGTGCGTTTGTTAAAAATGGTGTCATTTTCCCCAAAAAAAAATGTAACGAGACCCCATCTCTAATTTTTTTAACAAGCGCACCCCATACAAAATATAACCGCAATTGCTCGCATGTTAAAATGTGGAAAAAAACACTTTACACGTTGTAAATTATTGAAAATACATATTTTATTGCATTTTTTGTTATAATATACAAACATGACATAACGTATACATATAATAATGACATATTATGAATCTACCGAGTCTGACGGAAAGAACGATATATAATATGTCGATGTCATATACTAAAATAAGCCTTCAAAACAGGTTTAAACATGATGCGCAAAACAGGTAAAAAATGACCTCAGCACAGGGGCGGGAAAAGCCTCAGCAGCGAAAGGGTTAAGAAAGGTTTAAAATTTGTGCCTGGGAATTATAGACCTGTGAGCTTAACATCTGTGGCTGGGAAAGTATTTGAGGGGTTACTAAGGGATAATATTCAGGAATTATTGGGAGGTATAATGTAATTGGCAAAAATCAGCATGGTTTCATGAAACACAGATCATGTCAGACTAACCTAATTACGTTCTATGAGGAAGTAAGTAGAAGTATAGATCAGGGGGTCGCAGTGGATGTGATTTACTTAGATTTTGCCAAAGCTTTCGACACAGTTCCACAGAAAAGGTTACTATTTAAATTAAGAAAAAATGGTCTAGATGAAAATACTTGTTCTTGGATAGAAAACTGGCTAAAAGATAGGGTACAGAGAGTGGTCATAAATGGTACATTTTCAAGATGGACACCAGTGGTAAGTGGTGTCCCTCAGGGGTCTGTTATAGGACCAATACTATTCAATTTATTTATAAATGACCTTGAGATAGGCATTGAAAGTCATGTATCAGTGTTTGCAAATGACACAAAACTAGGAAAAGTAATACAAAGTGAGCAGGATGTTACTTCGCTGCAGAGGGATTTAGATAGATTGGGGGACTGGGCACTTAAATGGCAGATGAAATTTAATCTAGATAAATGCAAAGTTATGCACTTTGGAGTGAAGAACACACAAGCAATTTATACCCTAAATGGTACGGAGTTAGGAAATCCAAGCAGGAGAAGGATTTGGGAATAATCATAGACTTCAAACGAAGTAACAATGTGCAATGTCAAACAGCAGCCGCCAAGGCCAGCAAAGTACTGGCATGCATTAAAAGGGGAGTTCACTCACGGGATGAAAACATAATTTTGCCTCTGTATAAATCAATGGTCAGGCCGCACCTTGAATATGCCGTGCAATTTTGGGCACCTGTCTTAAAAAAAAGATATTATATCGCTAGAAAAAGTGCAGAGACGGGCAACTAAATTAATAAGGGGGATGGAAGGGTTAAGTTATGAGGAAAGACTAACAAGCTTAAACCTGTTTAGTTTAGAGAAAAGGCGCCTTAGAGGGGATCTGATAACCTTATATAAATATATACGGGGCCATTATCAACCATTGTCTGATAACCTATTCATTAACAGGACTATACATAGGACAAGGGGTCATCCATTTAGACTGGAAGAAAGAAAATTCAACCTAAAGCATAGGAAGGGTTATTTTACGGTGAGAACAATAAAGCTGTGGAATTCTCTGCCTGTTGAGGTGGTTGGGTCAGAGTCTGTACAGACTTTTAAAAAGCGACTGGATGACTTCCTGCAGACACAGAATATTAAGGGTTATAATATTTAATATGTGGGTAAAAGCTTCTTGATCCAAGGAGAAATCTGACTCCATCTGGGGACAAGAAGGAATTTTTTTCCAGTATGTTGCATATTGGCGAGCATTTCAGACTGGGTTTTTTGCCTTCTTTTGGATCAACAGCAGTAGGTTATGTGGGAGAGGCTGAACCCGATGGACGCATGTCTTTTTTCAGCCTATATAACTATGTAACAATGACGTCAGTTCTGGAGTTAACCCCTAACTGCGACCAATGGTGGAGATAGGGGGTTCATTGGAACCCCCTATCTCCCGATCCGCGGCAGCTATCGGTTGGTATCTTTGGATCGACCAGAGCATGGCCTTTCCAACAATACCAAACATGACAATGTTAAAAATTATAAAAAATTCAAATATAAAAAAAATAAACAGGTGTTTTGTTAATGCAGCAATATTGTTCCCCTTTCAATTATAATGAGAACAATGATGCTGCACTAAGGATTTTTGTATGGGGTGCGTTTGTTAAAAATAGTGTAATTTTCACCCAAAAAAATATAACAAGTCCCCTTTTCAATTTTTTTTAACAAACGCAACTCATAAAATATAACCGCAAACACTCGCATGTTAAAATGTGAAAAAAATACTTTACACCTTGTAAAACAAACATTGAAAATTCTAATTTTATTGCATTTTTTGTTATAATATACAGACAGGACATGACGCATACATATGATAATGATATATTATGAATCATCTGCCGAGTCTGCCGGAAAGAACGATATATAACATGTCTGGGTCATATTATAAAAGAAGGCTTAAAAAAAACGCGTTTAAACAAGAGGAGCGAAACTGTTAAAAATTAGCTCAGCAGCAGACCGCAGTGCCGCACACAGGCGTGAAGGGAAGCCGTGAAATGCCTCAGCAGCGAAAGGGTTAATTTTTGTTTTGTCGGTTTTAAAAAAAATAATTTTTTTTTTTCGTTTCAGATCATTTTGATCAACTATTTTTCCGTTTTAAAACCTTTTTGTTCTGGTTTTTATTTTTAAAGTCAGACCATTCGGGTCAGTTTAGCGTTTTTTAAATCGTTTTGTTCATTTTTTTTTGTTCCTTCGCTTTCATACCATTTTTTAATGTGATTAAATAAAGTTGTGAAATGTATATTCATAAGAAAAAAAGGATCTTTATTTAATTAAAAAAAAACACGATAGAATCGCCAGAATTATCGTATCGACAGAATGAATTATCGGATCCGAAAAACAAACCAAAAATTTATTATAAAAAAATATATAAAGTATAAAAAAGTAAACCATAGTAGTTTACATCAAAACGAAGAGAGTTAAACAGCTTTGAAACGAGAACAGACGTTCCGAAAAAACGAAAATTTCCGAAATCACGAAAAGTCGATACAAAAAACGAGCAAAGTGACACGAAAATACGAAAAATGGTCGATATTCCGAAAAAAAAAGTGTACACGAAAAACGAGTAGAGCCGAACCGAAACAGAAATCGGCCGAAACGAGCCGAATCGAAAAGTTTAAACATCCGATCTAATCGAACCGAAAAATAAAAATAAAAAAACAAATATCGGTGCACAAGCCTATCGCTCGCCTGGGACGAGAACCACCTGACCACCACCTGACCAGACGTGTGATCTCGCGAGAACACGGCTGCGCGGCTGGTCAGGTGGTTCCCAGCAAGCGGCCAAGCTACATGTCAGCGGCCACTCGCCTGTCGTCTCGTGGGGGGCCGGGGAGAAGAGGAGAACGCCGGCGGAGCCTGGCCTGGACCAGCAAAGAGGTGAGAGCTGGGGGCAAATATACCCATGAAGCGGGGGCAAATATACCCATGGAGCTGGGGCAAATATACCCATGGAGCTGGGGGCAAATATACCCATGAAGCAGGGGGGCAAATATACCCATGGAGCTGGGACAAATATACCCATGAAGCAGGGGGGCAAATATACCCATGGAGCTGGGACAAATATACCCATGAAGCGGGGGGCAAATATACCCATGAAGCGGGGGGCAAATATACCCATGGAGCTGGGACAAAAATACCCATGGAGCTGGGGGCAAATATACCCATGAAGCAGGGGGGCAAATATACCCATGGAGCTGGGACAAATATACCCATGAAGCGGGGGGGAATGTATATATGGAGTGGGGCAAATATAGCCGTGGAGCTGGGACAAATATACCCATGGAGTGGGCGCAATATATACCCATGGAGTGGGGGCAATATATACCCATGAAGCGGGGGGCAACATATACCCATGTGAGCTAAGGGCAAATATACCCATGTGAGCTGCCTGGGGCAATATAAATATCCATGTGAGTTGGGGCAATATATATATATCCATGTGAGCTGGGAGCAAATATCTATATCCATGCGAGCTGCTTTGGGGCAATATATACATCCATGTGAGCTGCCTGGGGGCAAATATCTATATCCATGTTAGTTGACTGGGGGCAAATATCTATATCCATGTGAGCTGCTTTGGGGGGCAATATATATATATATCCATGTGAGCTGCCTGGGGGCAATATATATATCCATGTGAGCTACCTGGGGGCAATATATATATATATCCATGTGAGCTGCCTGGGGGCAATATATATCCATGTGAGTTGGGGCAATATATATATATATATACACACATGTGAGCTGGGGGCAAATATCTATATCCATGTGAGCTGCCTGGGGCAATATATATATCCATGTGAGTTGGGGCAATATATATCCATGTGAGCCGGGGCCAATATATCTGCCGGTCACTGCAAACCCAACACCAGCTCTTGGCCAAAACTGGTAGAATGCCCCGCTGAAACCTGTTTCTGGATCCGCCTCTGGTGGCTGGTGTGTGATGTGGGTTGTGTGTTGGCTGGTTTTGTGTGATGGAGTTGTATAGGTGGCTGGTTTTGTGTGATGGGAGTGGTGTGTGGGTGGCTGGTTTTGTGTGATGGGAGTGGTATGTAGGTGCTAGGTGGCTGGTTTTGTGTGATGGGAGTTGTGTGTATATGCTGGGTGGCTGGTTTTGTGGATTGGAGTTGTGTGTATATGCTGGGTGGCTGGTTTTGTGGATTGGAGTTGTGTGTATATGCTGGGTGGCTGGTTTTGTGGATTGGAGTTGTGTGTATATGCTGGGTGGCTGGTTTTGTGGATTGGAGTTGTGTATGTGTGCTGGGTGGCTGGTTTTGTGGATTGGAGTTGTGTATGTGTGCTGGGTGGCTGGTTTTGTGGATTGGAGTTGCTGAGCAGAGAATGGGTGTATGTTTTGCAGGTATGAGATGCTGCTATGGTCTTTTTGCTTTACTATTCAGTTTTTTAAGACTCCCTCTTCCCTGTCCCTGTTTACCCTGGGCTGCCTATTCACTGATGATGCAGTGAATATAGCCTGGCCCCCTCTATGCAGGACCTCACCAAGAGCCAGGCAGCTCAGTGACAAATTTCTGATCACTGCAGTGCTGGTTAAGGAAAGGTCCACTTTAAACAGCAGTAAGCAGACAGGGCTTCATATTCTGCCGATAAACCCCCCCCCCCCCTTATCTGTCATTTACGGTCATCTCTCTCTGCACACAAATCACATCCCCCTCCCCTCGAGCTGCTGCGGGGCAGGGGAGGAGAGGGGGATTTTATTCTATTATATTCCTAATGCAAATGCCCTGCTCCACTGCTCGTTGTTTGAGAACACAGCTCAAAGCTGATACACAGTGACTGTGGCACCTCCTAGTACCCCCTAATGACACCCCAATAATCACTGGTACCTGGGGCGACCCACCACTCCCCTAAGTACACCACTGCTCTGATATGCTCACAAATTTTGGCGAACAAGTGCGGTGCTGTTTGAAGGCAGTGCAAATCCCCATAGAGAAGTAATGGTTAATCTATTCAGAGAACACCAAACAGCAGAGAAATGTCAGTGAAATGCCCTGATATTCAGTGGTTTCAATCAGCAGGTTTATTCAGGCGAACCCCATAGGTTTCAATTGTAAAAATATTCCTGTTTTTATGCAATATCTAATAAAACCGTTTATTATTTTAATCTGCAGCAAAAAGTCTCTTTATGGAATTTTTTTTTTTAAATAGCGGGTTTTCTGTAACAGACCTTTTTATTATCAATCATAGGACCTTATATGTAAATTCCAGACATTTTCGTTCAGTAGTTTTTTTGAAAGCAGCAGGCCACGGGTTTGCGGTGGCGGCATTCTGCGGCCGAATCCTTGTACTTCGGGGACCCTGCGGTGAATGGTGAATTCACTGCAGGGTGGGGAAATTTGAGTCCCCGAAGCGTAGGGATCAACAAAACACCAAAATGATGGCGTCATTTCGGTGCTCTGTGAGTAACCCCTTTAGTGGTGAGGTTTTTTGCTGCCCCCTGGAAATGCCAGCCTAGGCCTTGCCTACCCAGAACATACCTGAAAATTAGTGAAATCTCAATGTATCCTTCCTGGTAAAATACTTTGTAAAAGGAAAAAAAATATTTTTTTAGGATGTCATCCTAGGGGTGGTGCCACCTAGTGCGGGCCACCCCCCTCCATGCCCCTGAGGCTGACGCAGCGGAGGAAAATTTGACCAAAACCCCAAATTCAAGGATGACTATGTAAAATTTATGGAAGGGGTCTTCAAGGATGGTGATGCAGAGGGTGCTTTTCTCACTCTGAATTGTTCTTGCAGCGCTGCCTCCAGCTGCGGAAGATTTGCTTTGCTGGTATAGGTTACAGTGGCATCTGCGTACATGTGTACAGTTGAGGCTTTGCTGGTATAGGTTACGGTGGCGTCTGCGTACAGTGGAGGCTTTGCTGGTATAGATTACGGTGGCGTCTGCGTACATGTGTACAGTTGAGGCTTTGCTGGTATAGGTTACGGTGGCGTCTGCGTACAGTGGAGGCTTTGCTGGTATAGATTACGGTGGCGTCTGCGTACATGTGTACAGTTGAGGCTTTGCTGGTATAGGTTACGGTGGCGTCTGCGTACAGTGGAGGCTTTGCTGGTATAGATTACGGTGGCGTCTGCGTACATGTGTACAGTTGAGGCTTTGCTGGTATAGGTTACGGTGGCGTCTGCGTACATGTGTACAGTTGAGGCTTTGCTGGTATAGATTATGGTGGCTGCTGCGTACATTTGAGGCTTTGCTGGTATAGGTTACGGTGGCATCCGCGTACATGTGTACAGTGGAGGCTTTGCTGGTATAGGTTACGGTGGCGTCTGCGTACATGTGTACAGTTGAGGCTTTGCAGACATTGGGCAGATCATTTATGAATATCGGGAACAGCAGGGGGCCGAGTATTGAGCCTTGGGGTACACCACAAGTGACTGGGAGGGAGAGGGAGGAGCTGCCAGAAATGGACACCTATTGCGATTGGTATAGGTGATCGCACGCTAACCTGGTTTCAAAGTTTTTGTAACAGGATGCCATGGTAAAACCTGTCCACCAGACCCTCAGCCAGGCCAGATTTTGCAGTTCACCTTGGGGAAATACAGACCGAAGGCTGAGGGTCCTAAGGACAGGTTTTGGAAACACTGGTCTACGTTGTCAAAGGCCTTGGAGAAGTCATGGAAGATGCTCCAGTTAGGTCTTCTTGTTCCATGCCAGCTTGGATATCATTGCAGACTTTTAAAAGGGCGGTTGTAGTTGAGTGATTTGGACGAAAGCCGGATTGATCTGGGGTTAAACAGTTCCAATCTATACTATAAAACAGTAAGACGGCGGTGTGTCCGTCGCCACGCTGCCATTTTCAAATGCGCGCGGAACTTGCACATTACACATGCGCGCGGTGATTACTAGCCGGTGTTCGTGAGGGACACAAAAATCCGTTGGAGAGGCGCGCACATGGCGTCTCTCCAGCGGATCAACTTTTTTTTGTCCTTCGCGGATCCCCCCTGCCCTGAGTCTCCCCCGGCGGCTGGCGGAGGGGAGGCTCTGGGCGCAGCATGATCACGGCGCTGGACCAAGGTAAGTATTGGTCTCCCTGCAACTGGGCACCCCACCACCTTGAGCCTGTCCCCATGAGCTTACAATCTAAAGGGGTCCCATAAATTTACAATCTATCCCATGAGCTTACAATCTAAGAGGTCCCATGAGCTTACATTCAAGGTGGTCCCACAAGCTTACAATCTGAGGGTCCTGTTCCCGTGAGTTTACAATCTAAGAGGGAAGAGGAACCTGCTCTAATATATAAATGCCTTTGTAATGCGCTGTCAGCTGTGTGCGCACCCATCAGAGCTGCTCACTTGGCCCTCCTGTTGCGGATGGGATGGTGACGGACGCGTTACAAATGCATTTATATAGAGAGATACTCTTGGATAGGACATTGAAAACCAATTATGTGGACATGAATTCTGAGCTGGCGACCACAATAGACCGCCCTCCGGGCCGGCTTAACATCTAGTATTGAGAATAATCACATAATTGAATGCAAACACATTTTGCCAACATTTTTGGCATTATAGGGAGCAATGATATCGGGCGGTAGTTGGATACCAAAAGTATTGTCACCAAAATTATGTATAGGTACCACTCTCGCACCTGCATCAACACCAAATGTTATGCAGCCAATTCCTGTCTGAACGAACCAGCGAAATTCAGATTTTGGACCTTAATCCTGATGAATTTCTAGTCCAGACATTGACGGGAGTAAAGTGAATGTAAATAGTGACACCTTTTCCTTTAAGGTTGCCCTGGATGAGAAACCAGCAACACGGCGAGGAATCCCCGGCGGTGGCGTCTGTGTTTGATCCATTAGGCTTCCTGGCTCCTTTCCTCCTATAGAGAAAGAAAGTATTACAAGAAACGTGCCATGGCATGGCATGGGATGAACCACTCCCCAAAGAGTTAATGCCACAATGGGCAAGCTGGCTGAATGAACTGAAGAATCTGCAAACTCTCCAGAGTTTGAGAGGTTTTGTGCCGGAATATCTAGGGAAGGTTCAGAGGATTGAACTCCATCACGATGCAGAGGCCAGCAGCCAAGGGTATGGTTGGTCATTGCTCACATACAAGAGTGTTGAGTGAAGATAGGGTGCGCTGCTCGTTTCGCATGCCGCAATCCTCCACCTCCTCCCTTCAGCCACTTGCTCCAGATCACTCAAGGAGCACCAGGAGCACAAGCCATGGGTTTGCTGGTTTGGAGAGACAGCAGGGCTGAGACGAGTTGCAGGTGCAGCTACTGTGGTGTCCCCGGCTCTTGCGCGAGTAGAGATGTGGACCAGCCTCCCCTCCCATTTTTAACTGACCTGGCAGAGTGCAGCTGCAGCGTCTGCTTGTGTCTTTACATGCTGGCTCTGCCCCCTCTATCCCAGCAGCAGGTCCTGATACACAGGCTGGTCTCTTCCCCATCGCCACTTCTAGTCCATTACCCCTTCCTCAGCTCTGCTTTTTCTCCCTGTATGTGTACAATAATTGTGGAGGTGGTTTTGGATTTAAAAATAAAAAAAAAAAGCCTGTTTTTTGGGCTGAATGAGGCGGATTTGTGGTTCAGGTGAATGGAGCTGAAATGGGATGTGAAAGGGAGGAACGTGTATATGTTTACGTGCGTCTGTGTGTATACCTGTGACCAACAGAAATATGTCACAGTGCGGGAGTGTTTGGCTTTGAGAAAAGTTGGCAAACCTAGCTGCGCCATGGGCCTACGGGTTGTTCTTGCCCCCTGGGTCAAAAGTTGCCAGTCAGCTGCAGAGATCTTTTCCGCATTCAGTAGTATGTTAAAAGGGGGAGCGCAACATTTAAAATCAAATGATATTTTTTGGATGGGTTCAAAAAGGTAATCTTGGGTTACATCAACAATCAAGCACATAGGTGTCATGTTTTTTTTGTAGCGAATGGAGTCCAAAGAATCAGAAGCAACCGACCCCGTGCACCATATAGACAGTGATCAAAATCCAGATGGTCAAGTTTCCAGGGGGCCTCAAGGGGTCACAGCGGATTTAGTCAAACTGGCTTACTGGACCCAAAATCGCTTTGGAAGAGAGAAATTACACTAAAAAGACAACTCCAGAGCTTCTGGTTGGAGATCCTGAAGAACAGCACAAGTACTACAAAAGGTAGCGAAAGAACAAATTTTTTGGAGCGATTTAACAGGTTTTCAAAATGGCAGCCGGCATTGAAAGTTGTCGCTCGTATCCATCAATTAGCAAGACAGAGTTAAACCTATAAATGAAGACGTACTCAAGGTCAGTAACGGGTTTGTAAATTTGGCACAAAACGGATTCCTTCAAAGATGGAATGCAAATGCTGAGTTACGGTAAATCACCAAAAAGTCAACGGCTTCAACTTGATCCAGTATTGCAAGATGGTGATCTCCGGGTAGGACGACGATTGGAAATGCCAAGCAATCCTCCCAAGAGATTGTGTTGTCACACATCTTATCTCTGATTACTGCCATGAAAAAAAAAAACTCAGCACCGAGGCAGAGGACAGACTCCTATGGAGAGCAAATGGTCACTGGATTGTCGGCGGCAAAGTTTTAGCAAACCACATTAAGCAATGTGTCTCAGGCAGGAGAGCTCGCTGGCCAACAGAGGCACAGATGGTGGATCTACTTTACTAGCAGTGTTGATCCTTCACTATTCTTGTACTGGTGGGATGGGATTGTTTCTGACCGTTGCTCTCCGGGCAAGTTCTTAAAAGAATGTAAGAGATATGGTCTTGTCTTACACAGAGGCGTTGCAAGATCAACTAAAATTTGATGCAATGGAACGAATCTTAATATTAAAAAAAGGGTCAAAGTGTAAAATATTTGTCTTAAGTCAGAAAACGCTGTATGGTTCTAGAGTTTTGAAGTGACAATTTATTCACATAAAAATTCATCATATAGTTATTGGTGGGAGTGTAACTGTCAAGGGACTTTTTAATAGCTCAGTGTGTTGTATAACCTCTTAAGAACTTCTTTATCGGCATGTGGTCTAGAGGCACACACGGCAATTTACCTCTGTTCTATATCCTGTATAAAGGTTTTATATCACTTTATTCATGTAATGATGTAACTGGATTTAGTTCCTAGGAGAGACTTGAAGGACTGAGAAATGCATGTTTTGAACACAATCCTGGTTTATTCAGATTGGCTGGAGAATGAAATATTCTGGGTCAAAATAGCCAAACCAGAAAAACTCTCCCATTTATCTCACTTTCCAAATCAGCTATTTTGACCTAGAATTTTCCATTCTCCTACTTTTCACCTCTCTGGTGTTTCTTGTAGTGTTCAGTGTCTAATAAAGGAGACCTCTGTATGAAGCATACAGTGGTAGACCTGTGCTAGTCTATTCTGGGTTCTCTATAAATATCATCCACGGACCTATTGAGAAAAAAGTGAAATTACAGAATAACCGAAGAGGTGTACCACAAGTATAGCATTGGAGTTGTAAACAATTTTGGGAGGACTCATTGCTTTTAACCTCCAGGAACAACAGCACATCCCATGAAATGGTCACAATATCAAATAATTGTGACACCACCACCTTTAGTCATTTAAAGAATGTTAACCTGTTTTAGTTGATTGTGGGTATAGAGGCTGTGTTTGGTGTAGGTATCCAGTATTGTTTCCCCAATTTGATTTCCCACACTTTGAGGAAATGTTGGGGTAATTAAAAGGTGCACAAGGCAATGCTCCAAGTGTAACCATATAATTGGTTGAATGCGGTGCTGGCGACTATGTGCCAACACCCATAGAACGTTCACTGGTTGTGGGTAAATTCAAGTCTCGTTTTCAAAAATGCAACAGAAGGAAACGAGAGCAAAGATCTAATAAACATTTTTATATGATAAACAGCAGAGAACGAAGTCGTAAAAGGTACAAAATCAGAGAATTTGTTATGAAACGTCACCATAGCACGACGTGAAGAACAAGAGCCCCAACCCTTTAACAAAGATCATCCCCAGCAGATCAGTATTTCTAGTTCACCCAGTGATATGACGTGGGGGGGGGGGGTCTACATTATTCCTATGAAACCAAGTTAACAAGGAGATCGTGTAGTCATAACCTGGATTTAAAGTAGTGCGTCGCCAACTCTCGACAGAATGGACGGAATAAGAAGGTTTAGCAGTACATTCCTTCATTAGGACCAAATCATAGAATGGAAAAAGGAGCCAAGACAAAATCCCCTAGAAAGCACATGACAGTGCAAAAAAAATGAAGGGAAGTAGAAAGAAAAAGAAAAGTCTTCAGAAATTTTACCAGGGATTCAGTGTATAGAAGTTTTTTGTATTGCAATAAGTCTTTCGTGGAAGGTTTCCGTTTGTTAAGTTACAGCTTTTGTTTTTCTGACGTTAAAGCTTCAATCTCGTCACTTGGAGCGCTGGTCCCAAGATCACCACAAACGGCCTGTACACGGATGGCATAGGAGGTCTTGGGTTTTAGCCCCGCGATGTCCCAATTCTTCCTTTTCTTTCCCGTCTTTGTTTCTAACCAGGTGGGATTGTCCTGCTTTCCCTTTTCTTTGTATTCAACTTTATACTCCGTTATAGTGACTCCTTCACCAATAACCTTGGGTTCCTTCCAAAGTAAATGGAGACATGTTGGTTCACTGGTGCACGTTATGATCTCTGGAGAACTAGCTGGGAGGGTCTTCATGACTGTAATGTCGCTGGCTGCACTGAGTCCTACTTTACACACTGAGGAGTATCTGACCTGGTACGTTTTATTAGCCTGTAATCCAGTGAGATTTAGTTCCGGATCTTTATTCTCTGTTCTTTGTGTTTTCCAGGTCTCTTCTTGCTTTCTATACTCAATGCTGTAACCGGCTACAAACTCCTCACCAAAGTCTGAAGGCTTTAAGGACAGCTTCACCATGTCATGGGATAAAGACACAGTAACAGGAGGAGAAGGTTTACCTGGTGGCAAGAAGCTATCACACACCAAAATGCCAACTTCATAGAGATGGATGGACACGCCAGGATTCTTTGGGTCTGGGGTACAAGAGATGATGTAGCGAGTGTCTTCTCTGGATGCGTTAGCCTGAGTGAATTCTTGAAAAGCCCTTACATATTTCCTCTCTTTTCTCAGGTCGTCAGTGTTCTTGAACCATGGTGTGACTGTGTTAGGCCGATAATACTCATTTTCTGATTTCTCTAGAATTGGCAGCCAATTGGTCATGTCGGAAAGGTAGGTTTCCCCCTCATTTAATGAAGTAAAATTATAGCACACTACGAAGTCAATCATGGGATCGGTGACAACTTTGCTCAGTTCATCTTCAGATGGCAGAACCTCAAGATTTTCCAAAACCTTTAGATAAGAACTCACAATATCCATCTCCTGCCTTCTGGTGCTCAGATATCCATCAACATGGAGCTTTGCAAATGGAGAGCGGCCTTTTCCAGCTAAAATGTTCACCAATGCCACCTCCTCCATCTCTCCACCACGAATGGAGGGCAGGGTTTGCGCAAGTTGCTTCTGAAACACGAGTGTAAATTGATCACAATAGTCTCTGAATTCATGCATCTTTCTCTTGATGTCAGGGAATATCTCGGCCACTGGATGCCTCATGAGATCATTACAATGCATGTTCACGTCTGTCATCTGCTGGAGGATATTTTCTGCTTTACTAATGAGGTTGTTGCTAATCTCGCGAACCAATTTAGCGGCTCTATTATCCAGTTTACTCAGTGGGTAAAGCCAGACCTTGACTGGAACAGCCTTTTCCTCTTCTGGGCCGAGAAGTTTGGGAAGGTTGGCATAAGTATTAATGGCCTCTTCATAAGTGACTGGATTTCTGTCGAGAGCGAAATCTCCATGAAAGGTACAATTAAATCTAGTCACACTTCCCTTTTCTGTGTCCGTCAATTTCAGTTTCCCCTCTCCTTCAATTGAAACGGAGGGGATTTTGTTAATCATCACCTGGAGATTTCCCTGTATATCCTGGATGTTTTCTGATGTGGACACCTTACGATCAAATATAAAGAAGGCCTGAGCACCGTATAAAATCCCAGTGACCACATGGGTGGCCGTTCCTTCAGGGTAGGTCACGTTTTGGGTACCCAAGCGGTTCATGGTGAGCTGGTCAAACCTTGTTGTTCGTGAGTATTTGAGAGTGACTCGGGCATGTTGACTGGAGCTCTTCTTATCGTTTATGTAGGTTGCAGATCCACCAACGTTTATCAGGCCACAAAGGAAACTAGCTTTCAACGATACTGAAATGTCTAATGCAGTCGCTTTATCAGAGATAGAATCCGATACAATCAGCTCAAATGAGGTGTTTTCTTGAGGCTTTGACTCCACGTCTGTCAGGATTAAGTTATCATTCCAAAAGGTGACCCCTGAATAAAAACAAAACATTGATAAATGTTAATCTAGTATTCAAATGAAAAAGTTCTATTAGACGTTACGTTGGGCTTTTTCTGGTCAAAAGTAAATTCTAAAAATAAGAACCTGTCCTGCAGTGTAAGCTTTAACACAAGTAGTAATTTGAATTATAATGTACTCAAAGTTAGTAATCTCGTAGTTTGTGGGAAGATTAGGACTCTGCTTCACTTTCTTGAAAAGGTTATGGATCCCGCGCATTATTTGAGGCCATTGAGCACCAGCCAAGAGGTCAAGGGTAAAGAGGAGAATCAGAATCAAACTTTGACTCCTCCAGGCAGATATGTGGCCTGGTTTGGTTAAAGGGGGGGGGGGGGGAAGAGAAAAAAAAAAAAGTGTAGGTGCGCTCAGCTCTATCCAAACTGAGGAAGAAAAAAGGTTAGTGTAACATGGGTGAACCCTGTCCACGTGCAGAACGCTCCCCTTGAAGTCAGTATTCTGTAGAATTACGGCTTCTGGTCCAGAACCCAAGCAATAAACACAGGAGATCCTTGTAGGTTGAAAATCCAAATGGAAACTGACTAGTTTATTCACACAGCTACCCAGTCAAGGAACAAACCCCTTCATGCATACAACCAGAGAACTACTCAGGACCTTCAAACAATGGGACCTCCTGGGAGAAGGGGGGGGGGCAGGTAAAACAAAAGGAATCTTAGAGAATGTACACAATAGACCTCTATTACTACCTGCTCTCTAAACTATACAGAGGATAGAGAGAATGTATATGGGCATAAA
This sequence comes from Leptobrachium leishanense, assembly GCA_009667805.1. Taxonomy (NCBI): domain Eukaryota; kingdom Metazoa; phylum Chordata; class Amphibia; order Anura; family Megophryidae; genus Leptobrachium; species Leptobrachium leishanense. The sequence continues at coordinate 1,721 of RXON01004378.1, read as the reverse complement.
CAAGAGACTCTACAATAAATACACAAGGGAATATTAATAGACATCAGAAATCTTTATATAGTTTGCTGGGGGATGTTTAACCCTGTCGCTGCTGAGCCTTTTCACTTGTGTCGCTCATCATGTTTAAACGCGATTTGAAGTCACATTTTATTATATGACCCAGACATATTATATATCGTTCTTTCCGAGAGACTCGGCAGATAACGTATACATATAATAATGATATAATATACAGATAGGACATAATATAACATAAAATGCAGTAAAATTAGAACTTAATAATTTACAACGTGTAAAGTGGTTTTTCACATTTTAACATGCGAGCGTTTGCGGTTATATTTTCTATGGGTTGCGCTTGTTAAAAATAAATAAATTAGAAAGAAAAAACGGGGAATCGTTACTTTTTTGGGGAAAATTACGTGTTTTTTAGCAAACTCCCCCCCATAGAAAAAAATAAATTGTTAATGCAGCATCATTGTTCACATAATTGAAATGGGAACAATATTGCTGCATTAGCAAAAAAAAGTAAAATTTAAATTTTTATTAAATTCTTTTTGTTACACTGTACATGGTCAAGTTTAGTATCATTGGAAAGGCCATGCTCTGGCCGTGCCAAGGATATCGAACATTAACCCCATTAAACAAATGGATATGTTGGCCGGACATGTGCAGCATCTGAGGTCTCATAATCATGCACACACGCCGCTATGCCAGCTCTGCATCAGTTCTAGCGGTTTGCCGTTCTTCCAAAAATGCGTTAGTTTGCCGCTTGTGTAAATAGTAAAGTAATAGTCCTTTGTATGTTGGTCATCATTGACGTCATTTGCTGCTACCACGGCCGTAATAAAGTGCAGCTAAACGCACGTTCACACTGCATTCGTCTGACTCCAGCCTTATACTGTATGGCCAACCTACCATTTTATTTCTCACGGGAGGCCGGGCGAGCCACAGGGCAAAACACACAGGATCAAGAGGAAATTGTTCAGCAGTTTATAAAATACATTTTACTGGAGGGATTAATACCTGGGATAAGTTTATCGCTCCGGCAATCATACAGCATCCCCAGGGAGAACGGACGTCCTAGAGATGGAATCTCGATCACGGTTGTGTCCATGGTTCCAATAGACGTCTTTAGCTGACAACACGATCTAGCAAACAGAAATACCATAATCTGCCCAAGTAATGCATTCAAAATGACCAATCACCGAATTGAATAGCATCGACACACACACACTCGGGGTCGTCAGCTTTTTTTGGCAGGGCCCATGTTTGTGGCGCCCACGCAGAAGATCTTCTTGACACCTCTTGTCCTTTTGGTCCTCCTCCCCCTATCAGTGAACCCAGCCTGCAACACCTCAATGTCTCACACCAACATGTTTACTAGTGCCGACACCGGTCAAATATATAAATTTTTGTTGAAAGAAAAAAATAAAATAAATTTTAGGACGGCAGACAGGTTTAAAACATTAGAACTATAGCACAGACCCTGGGATGCTGCCACTGGGTGGTTAGAGCTGTACAGCCATTGTATTATCCTTACTTGGAGCTAGAGTCCTGCGCCACCACCCCACCCTCCAGTATGAAGCCAATGTCTCTCCCCCTCCCCCATGTACAGTTCATAAATTGTGTACTAAAAAAGGAAAGGTTGATTCTTTTCCTACATATAGCGTTTTATTTAAGAAAAAAGGCTGGGTTGTTACACAGAATAGAATTTTTGATTC
>RXON01004377.1:0-26917 GCA_009667805.1 Leptobrachium leishanense | reverse complement strand
ACTCTTTCCTGATTAGCCACTTGTCTTATTTCAGCTCAGTGTCAGGCAGAAAAAAGGGTTTTGTGGTTTGCGTGTTTGTTTTTGCCAAATGTGAGAGTGTTTAGTGAGAGTCACACCAGGTCAGCTGCCAAAAGTATCAGAACAACAATATTTTATACAGCTTTTACAACTTTTTATGAAGGGTGAGAATCCAACAAACAGGCAATAAAATAGAGTGAGTTTTACATTTCTAGCAGAAGTATAAAAAAAAACTATTTATAAATCCTGACAAAGTGAAGATCAAAAACAGTGCAAATGTATTGACTCAAACTTATAAACAGGGAAGGATAATGAAAAATATTAAAGAGCAAATCACAAACAAATATCCATTTCCCGATGACCACAATTTTTTATCACAAGACAGTAAGAAATATACATGGTTATATTTTGCCCTGTGTGCACACACTGTCTTTTTATTGTGTATCTGAACATTGCTTGGTTTTATTTTGTTTTCACACACACCGGGTGCATAGAGTTCTTTCCATCCTTCCTTTTTTCATTACTATTGCTTTATATTATATGCCAGACTTTTACATTTGTTTTGGTATTTATCACTCCAAAACAAGTATATGGCAATACACATTGTATTATTTTGTGTAGTTTTATTCAAAAAGTCGGTCCATGCCTAGCAAAAATGAGGGCCTGATATAGATTGATATAAAGGTGTTCTGGGAGATTACAGCAAGGCTGTGCTGTAAAAAAAAGACCCTCATCATCAGGGTCTTACAAAAGAATAAATATTATCAGTAAAGCAGCATTGTAAGCTTTCCTATTCAACATGTTTTATAGTGCAGGTATGGAAAATGTGGGCAGAGGCAGTCACCCAAATACCATCTCACATTATAAATGATGAAAGCTTTATCTGATCTACAGTGTCTTTCAGCTCTGCTCGTGTTCCTCAAATGGTGCCCATCTTTAAAGTGAACTGGTTATGACCAAAGGGCGTTGGGCTCATAGAATAAAAAAAATTAGTCAAAATATATGTTTTAGCATTTTTTTTCCCAACACATTCGAAACAGAAAAAAAAAAAAAAGAATGCTGGAGGGAGGAATAGTGACAGCTCTGAGTGGAGAGACATCCTACAGGGCAGCCTTCTACTCCGCTGCTCGCAGCCGATTGACTGTCAGCACACTGCTGTCAAGGGCCAAGCATGCATTGCTGTGACAGCAGACACCACCCACAGGGGGGACAGGACCATCAGTAGAACTAGTTAAGTACCTGCTGCGGTTTCTCATCAAGGCACAAGCCATCGCATTGATTTGACAAATGAGATATCGGTCCTGTGACGAAATAGCGTAGGCAAAGCGCACCTGGTCACTACAGGTGCATTATAAGCTCTCTTGCTTACTTAACGGCACATTCGTTAATAGCTAAATAGAACCCATCAACTTTAATGACATTTCAATATCTAGCATACAGTTGGTTAATTCAATACATGAATTGTAATCTAGTTCTGGATGTGAATGTAATGGTTGGGTAACGGTGGGCATCTTGGATCATGGCCATAATTATCAATAAGTATATGAATTTTGACAGACTGCACCTTCAATCCTAGGCACAAACAAAATAGAAAGTTGTCTTGGGGGTTTGAAATCTCAGAACCTTTAGATTTGCTCATTGCCTAAGCTCAGCAACCATTGCTACGATCTCAGCTTATTCCCCTACCCACACTAACCATATAATCTTCAGAAACACCCCAAGAGTCAAAATGCCAGCCTACAGAGTTAGAACTAAGCAGAGAAGAACATTACAATAGAAAAAGAACACAATGGAAGCAACTGAAAAAGCACAGAATCAGTGAAAGAGCAGTTGTGCTCCTTTATCTTCTTACAGCAAGATGTCTGTCGACACAGCTTTACAAACCATGCAAGCAGTAACAAGGCTAGTTTGTATGTTACAAAAATAAATAAATAAAAATGGTGACACTGCTGCTGACCATCAGGGTGTGTTGTGGTTTTAAAGACAGTAACAGAATTCGGAGGAAAAAGCCATATGTCAGAGTTCACAAAGAAAACCTATTGCGTTAATTGGGATCCACTATATTATACATGGGTCATCTGCCAAGGTTAACAGAGGGGACAGTGAGACCAATGGACATTGTGTTGCTTTGCTTAAAGAGCAAACTCAACTCAATGTGTTTGGAGGGGATACAAGGCACAGGGATGGCCAACCCGTGGCACACAGAGGCTTTCCAAATGGCATGTGTCACTATTTATAATTTGTTTAATGAATTAGATTAAAAATCGAATCCCGGCCAGAGCACCTCTCCAGTAAGTGTCCTTGGGCAAGACACCTACCGGTGCATACTTGCCTACCACACAATATCGGCTGTGGTAACGTCTCTAACCTTCAACCGTGGAGAAGTCAAATACCGTTCAGCACATCCCTCCGGTACAACTGTGGAGAAACAAGCCTTGACTTTACAAGAAGCCAGATCAACCTAACCACCAGGTCGCTACTCTACAATCATGGAAAGGCGACTCGATCCCACTAAGAAGACACCACCAGCAAGTGTCCTTGGGCAAGACAATACTTGTACATCTCATAGATTGTAAGTTTCCTTGGGAACAGGGTCCCCTTGAATCAGGCCATCATCCATGTCTGGTATTTCAATGTATCAACACCTTGTACACTGATCTTTTAAAGTGCAGCGGAATATGCAACGCTATATAAAGGATGATGAGGATTAAACAAGCCAACTAAGCAGTGTAGCATCTCAGCGCAGGCATTTAATCAGTGTTGTAATAGAAGTCTTTCTTTGAACAGAATTTGTAACTTTAATATATACTAGTTCCAGTAATACTATTAGTGGCAAAAAGTGGCATGACACCCGGCAACAGCGACGATGACGTCAACAAAGTCTCTGGCGCAAAAATATTCTTACCTTCTTTAAACTGTATCCAGCGTGGAAAATAATAGGCGGAAGGAGTACATTGAAAAACACCTCTGGGTCAAAGGTCATCTAAAAACAAACAAAAAAGAAAAAGAGAAACCGTTAACCCACATTAAGAACGTGTGACTCGGGGTCTTATACTGAACTAATCTGGCCTGTTCAGCTGTAATTATAAAATAATTCAATTGGAGAGTTCAACCTACAAGTACTCGCTCCCCACACTCAGAATAAAGAATTTAAAAAGTGGGGTGCGTGGATTCATTGGCCAGGGTGAGGGTTATACATACAATTTTTCCACAATAACCATGGAGCAATTTATTTATGCTGTTTCTTAGAAATTATTTGTCATTACCGTTAAGATTTTGTTCAGAAAGCATATATTTTTAAAGTTAGTTTTGATCTTAAAATAAATGACCTCTTATACCCCCGTGCTTCCACAGTTTCGTCTAGTTTTACAGAGCGAACCCAATATTTTAGAAAAGTTACACAATCCGTGAACTTTTATTTTCATTTCTGACCTTTTGCAGAATCGGGTTGCCTTGGTAACTGTTCATATTGTTCTTGTTGATTTCTCCCCTGTACTCGTATTCGTAGACCTTGTTTGTGACATTTATATAAAGCAGTGAAGGATTGCCTTTCAGGCTCTCACAGTCCAGCACAGTCTCGCTGTCTGCATCCAGGGGTTTTGTAGCATATCGAATTATTAGCCCCATCACTAAACCTGCAGATTAAAAACAAAAACGTAATAAATACTGTTGACAGTGAAAGAAGTGGCTATTTATTTACTGGTAAGATATTGAATACAGCACTGCCGAAAATATTTTTTTTTTTTGAACAACAACAGTGAAACAATATAAAAACAGATATTGTTAAGCTACAAGACATATCCCTCACAACCCTGTGGAATAAATTAGCACATCGAAAAAATATATTCAGGTAGAAATGATGCATTAAATGGTCATTTGTCAATAATTTTCAAAGTTTATTATGCATGACGGACAAAGGGAGGAGAGTAACAGAAACTGAAGGTAAGGGGCAATTCTAAAATAAACAGGAGGATAAGGCGAATGTCAGACGAACGCAGTCAGATCGCACACTTCGTGCGTGCATAACAGACGTACTGACGGAAGATACTGTAGACACCACACGGTCCATTCTTTTTGACGGACGTAGGAAAAAAAAAAAGGGAATAATGGTAAACAAAATATGAAAAATAATAAAAATTTGAGAAGCATATGAAAAGCCATTTTGTGCGTCAAGGTGCTGGACGTCGCAAATGCACTGCGACCAGTGGTGTATTTAGGTTTTGTGCTGCCCTAGGCCCGACTAAACTCGTGCACCCCTCAATTTAAATTTACCACACCCCTTCCTGTCAAGGTTCACACCTCTTCCTGGTCAAACCCCACCTTTTCCTCTTAGAGCTCTGCCTTTTCCTCGCTTTATATTAAAAGTGGATACCAAGTTCCTACTTTTGTTTACTGTTGTTTCAAATGTTGTATCTGTTGAGATAATCAAATAAAATTATTCAATGTTTAAATTCAACCATTTTTACAAAGATCAGCCACGCAAATCAAGTATACTGCATCACAGCCACTCTAATTGGTTGAACAATAAAATTCACAGAAACGTGCACTTTGTATGAGCGTATCAGAGCTGCACAGCAATAAAACTCATTTCATTAACCCCCCCACTCTTTTCAATTCATAACCCCCAGTCTTCTCATTTCATTTAATTTAATCCCCCCCCCCCTCACGCTTTTCATTTAATTTAAACCCCCCCCCCACACACTTTTTATTCAATTTAACCACCCACGCTTTTCATTTAATTTAATTTAACAACCCCCCCATTGACCTGGGGGCTGGGTCCTACAAGCCACCTCTCCTTACCGGCATCTGCACACTCTTTCTGCAGCACGGTGGAGCGATGGGAGGAAGTGACATCATATGACCACTTCCTCCCAGCGCTGCAGCTCAGGGACAAAAAAGCTCGGCGGCCAGGTATTCAAGAACCAGCGAGCCCCACGGAGCGGCAGGTCCCAACCGTCCCATTGAGAGGCAGCGGGTCCCACTAAGTTGTGGGGCCGCCGCCCCAGGCCTTGTCGGCCTAGGCCAAAATACACCACTGGCTGCGTCTGACATCTCATCACTCACCACCAGCCAGAACTAACAGGAGAGAGCATGATGCTCCTCCCTCCTCCTGCAGTGACAGGTAGAGAATCGGAAGTGCTCGGCAGCTCATGTTGCTCCTGAATGCTTCCGTTTGTCAGGAGTGTATGTAGGGACTGATAACCCCCCTCCCCCAGTAAGTGACAAGGGAGGGCTGCTCCCCTTCTCTCTGCAGCCGCTGAAACTTTGAACGGCATGGGGAGGGGGGGTGCAGCATGTTTACACACATCTGCCAGAGCTGCGGATTGTCAGACAAGCAGTGTAATCAGAGGAGATGGCACTGTAAGGTGGTAGTGTAACCGAATCTGCTAGGTTCACTCGGGACGAGGCCGGACCAGACACGAGCAAGGATTGTCTGAACACGAGTCTCTTCAGGAAAGGCAAACTTTATTTGTGTCGTCACACAAATGCTCACACAGGATTGAATCGCAAAGAGTGAGCCTCGAACTCACCGTGACATGAGATCTTATACCCCAAATACATAATTAGGTACATCCCAATTAACCCACCTCCCGGTGACACTATACCACCCCACGTGGGTTAGTACCTCCCTTGGTCGATTACAAAGACATTCCATACATTGGCCGTAAATTGGCAAACTTCATGTTAGTTTGACAGAACGTGATTTGCTGCTACACTCAGTCCGGGCTGTGCTCACCTCCCTAGCGCCTGTGTTTATTTGTTGCGGATAACACCTGGTCTGTCTTCTATGCTCCCCTTTGTCTCTCTGCGGGCCTCTGTGACCTTGGTGTATCCACTTTTCGTTCTGTCCCTTCGTGCCAGGAACAGTCTGGATCTTTCTCAGGTTTTAATTGCTTTTCTGCTAATCTAACACATTCCTAAATTTCTACGTATGCTTCATTCTAGTTTCAGCTAAAACCTACCTAGTTATTTTCAAGTGAACCAATATTCTGAACAAGATGGCCGCCTGGCTCATAATGGTGACCATCTTCCAGCCTGATTCCACTTCAGTAGTGCGTTTTATTGCGGTGGAGCTCATACACACTGCGCATTACTGAGTTTTATAGCTGTGGAGTTCATACACTCAGCAAAACTGAGTTCCATTGCTGTGGTGCTCACAAATGCTAGGGGATTATCCACTCCGTGCCATCGATGCAAAAAAAAAAAAAAAAAAATAGCTAACTGCCCTGCAATACAGATTTTTCTTGCAACAGAGGCACTTAGTGGATAACCCCCATAAGGTTACAACAATAGTTGTAGTGAATTTAAAGGAACATAGTATTAAAAAATATGGTTCCCTTTTATAGTGTCTATCTTTAAGTGAACTACAACTATTGTTTATGAGGACATGAAAATAGTCATCAGTTTTTCCCCGGGCGTGAGAGTACCCCCACCTATTTTTCCAGAAAAAAAGCACTGGATACATACATACATACATACATCTCCTGCTGATGAGGGCACAATAAGCCCTAAACTAGAGATCTACCTCTCCACCCCTGGATCTCTCTTCTGTCCTTTGCAAAGTCAGCGACTGTTTATCTGGCATCGCTTCCTGGATGGCCTCTCACCATCTAAAGATTAACATGTCCAAGACTGAGCTCCTACTAATTCCTCCTCTCTCCTCTGCCTGGGAGTTACACTTGACCCTACTCTTTCCTTCATCCCCCACATCCAGTCGCTTTCCTCCTCCTGCTGCTATTAGTTGCGTAATATCTCCAGAATTCGGCCATTTCTCACCGCTGACACCACAAAGCAACTCATCCACGCCCTTGTCATCTTCCGATTCGACTATTGTAATAATCTTCTAGTTGGCCTCCCTCTCTCCTGGCACATCCCCCTACAATCCATTCTGAACACCTCCGCCAGGCTCATCCACCTCACCCGCCGCTCTGTCTCTGGGAGTCCCTTCACTGACTCCCCATCCAATGCAGAATTAAAGTCAAAATCCTTACCCTGACCTACAAAGCTCTCACTAACTCAGCTCCCCACTACCGGTCCTCATTAAATCACCAAATACACCCCAGCTCACTCCCTAAGGTCAAACAGTGACCTGTGCCTAGCTTCTCCCCGCATCACCTCTTCCTATGATAGACTGCAGGATTTCTCACGTGCAGCCCCCAGCCTCTGGAACACTCTCCCTTGTACGGTCAGACTTTCCCCTAGTTTCCCTTCCTTCAAACACTCCCTTAAGACATTCCTATATAGGAAAGCCTACCACCTGACTCACTGATACTCTGACCTTGCAGTCCTCTCCTCCTGTTTCCATCCCCAACCCTTCTAGATTGTGAGTTCCCACGGGAATAGGGCCCTCATTTCCTCCTGTACTGGTTTATCAAATGTTGTTCACTCTCAGTGTACTGTAACCCTGTCTATATTGTGCCCATTGTACAGCGCTGCGGAATATGCCGGCGCGATATGAATAATAATAATAAACAGCTGTACAGGAGTGGCTGTGACCTGTTGCATAAACCTGACCCTTGCTTAAAAAAAATAGCCATCTAGTAAGGCATGGCACTGGTAAGAGGGCTCCGTGTTAAAACAGACCCAGGATGCAAATGAGAAATTGGGTAAAACATGCAAATGATGTCTGCCGAGTTATGTGCTGCATATGGGGAATGTAGCACATGAGCTCTGTGAAGCAGTTCTCTGAATTGCTGGGATGTGTAAATGGCTTCTGCAATAATAAAACATAGAATTTATTTTTTTTAAACACCAGCAGGAGACAAGAATAACCACCGACCTTGAAAAGTATAGGAAAGTTAATTTACAACAGCCAAACGGCAACAACAGCCAAGCAGCAACAAAGTTTGCGGTTTGGCTGGAATAGAAAGGGGGGCATTATGAATAACGAGTCGGGTTGCTATACTCAATGGCTCAAATCCTAATGGCTCTCTTGGAGTAAGGCCTCCCATTTAGTAGGCAAGTCGTTACCAGTTTTGCTTTGTGGAAATCACACAGCAATTCGCAACACAATTTGTCTGCAGTTTCTTTACCTCTGTCTGCCCTGATCCTTCCAGTGTAATTACGGTGATTAGAATGGTGTGCGTCTCCAAACACTGAAATGTATTCCTGTTAGTGGATTTTGCCTCCCACGTTTCCGCGACATCTCCCATACCGAGAAGAAATGAAATCCTAATAATTTGCTTCTTGTTTTGCAATCTGCCGGGCAGATAAGGCCATTTCTTTGTCACGCTGTGTATTTCAAATCAGCCGCAAATGAGATATGACACAGCGGACTGATAATTGGCCTGAAAAGAGCAGTACTGCTGACAAAACCACTTTAGATCAGCCAAGTAATGCTCCTGTTGCTCAATGGTAAATCATTGCTCTTAGCAATCCGAGAAAAAAATGGTTTTGGCTCAGATCCAAACCCTTAAAAGATGGCAATTTGAGGATAAGATGCTGAGTGCTGCTGAGATTCAGCATCCAGACAGGTGTCCTTACTCTACAGAACAAGGTGGGTAATGAAGGTCTCTTCAGTAATAGACTTTCAGTACATGGTCTACTTTTTCAGCGAACATTTACTCACCCTGCGAAGAGACTCACAGGTCTAGTCAGTAAAGGGTGAAGTCAGGAGAATGGCAGGAGAAGTGAAAATTCTAGGTCAAAATAGTCAAACCAGAAGAATTCTCCCATTTATCTCACTTTCCAAATCGGCTATTTGGTCTAGATTGTTCTCCTGAGTTTCACGTTTTAGTGAATAGACCGGTATAACCAACATAAGATGAGGAAGGTATACAAACAAATTCCCCTTTTTCCAAAAAGAACTATGTGCACCCCTGCAACATGTCCCATTAGGAACATACAAATTATTCTTGTAATGGACAATCATAGTTGGAGCCCCCACCCACCCCGGCATAAATGTAATATCTTCTAGAAACAAGGCTAGGGTCAGACGAACACATTTTTCGCATCGTCCGTAAAAAAGTGCGTCCGAAAGCATGGACGCACTTTTTCACGGAAGACACAATAACGGTTATACGATGCGCAATTACAGCCGTGATTTTTTACGGATCCAAACCAAGAAACGTTGGGTGTCTGGACGTTATGCTGGCCGGACATGAGCAGCGTCTGACGTCTCCTAATCACGCACACACGCCGCTATGCGGACGCAGCGCACTCTGTACGTCAGTACTAGCAGTTCGACGTTCTTGCAAAAATGCGTTCGTTTGCCACTTGCGCTGCGCTGCCGGACTTTTGTGCGGCCGTACTTCGTGTGTGGGCCTGTTTTGGATGTCATTTGCTGCTACCACGGCCGCCATAAAGTGCGGCTAAACGCACATTCGCACTGCGTTCGTCTGACCCCAGCCTAACAACTTCGAAGTGATGCAGGTACAAAAAAAAATATTTTTTTTTGTAATACATTTTTCAAATTAGTAAGCATAGGAACGTTTTTCCATCCCTAAAAACCACCACATCCGAAAAGGTTTTTTTCCTTTTTTTTTAAATTTACATTGTTTATTTTGTAACTAAGTCGGCATACAACCAAAAAGAGGGCCTCGCAGGTCCACACGAAATTAACAACTAAAGCTCAGCGCAAGAAAAATAATAAACAAAAGAAAAGTCAGCTGAAGACAGAGAGAAGAGAAAAAAAAAAAAGGGAGGGAGTAAGGAGACGGCAAAGGCCATAACGGTGACGACCCTTGCGTGTTCCCTGCGGTCCAAGGACTGTGGGAGGACATGGGGCGGGGGGAAATGGCACCGGGTCCTCAGGAGTTAAACCAGGCATGAAGCCGCTGCGGTACTCCCAGAGACATCCCAAATATGCCAAAACAAGAAAGGGAAACAAATAAAGGGGGGGGGGACAAACATGAAAAATATAAAGAAAGCTTCAGCGAGATTACGAAAAAAAGAGTCAGCCAGCAGCTAAGCCAAACATCGAAAAAAGAGTCCTCATAGCCAAATATATTGGGAGAGATATTGGGGAGATAAAACAGAAAATAAAAGGGAACAGGGGGAAGCAGGTACCCCAGCATGTGGCACATCAAAAATAACAAGGGGGGGGGAAATCAAAAACATCCACAGTGCGAGCCTCAAAAAATAAAAAGCAGTAACGTTTTCAAAATAATGCACAGCAAGGGGGGGCAAAAAGGCGAAGACAAAAGTGTCATCGAGAGGGGGATCTTGACAAAAATACTCAGCGGAAGGACCACGACAAAAGAAAAGGGCCACATTGGGGGGGGGTCATCTCAAACAGCAAGGGTCAGCAACAGAAAGGGAACAAAGCTAACCGCTTCAGCCCGTGTCCAGCGGGAGAGGGCCACTTGTGCAGTCCCATCACGCGGAGGCAGCTCACTGGGAACATAGCAGGCGGACACACACTGGGCCAACTCCACCACAGCCAGGGCCACGTCACACGTACCAGCACACATCCTCCCGGTGGTCCGCCGCAGTCCTATCATAGACGGCAGGAGGGGGAGTGACATCGAACCGCACAGAATCCTCAACCGCACCTCTGGAGTCATCAGCCAGCAGCTCCTAGTCGTTGCTTTGCTCCAGGGTATGAACCTCCACCGCGGAGATGACTTCTACGTGGCTGACAGAAGATCTGTCCCCCAATGGGACTTCCGTCGAAGCCTCCATCCACTGATCGGCACCCAAGATTGCCATCAGTTGGCGCCATGTGCCGGCAATGATTGGTCTTGAAGGAGAACCAGGCTGGAAGATGGTTGCCACCATAAGCCAGGCAGCCATCTTGTTCAGAATATTGGTTCACCAAGTAAATAGAATAGATTTCATTTAGAAGAGAAGAGCTGAGCTCACGTAGAATTTAAGGAATGCGTGGTAGATTAGAAAAGCTAACAAGAAATCCAGGCAGGATCCGGCCAGCTCTTGGCATAAGGAGACAGAAAGATTTATGAATGAAGCAAGGTCAGAGCGATGTGCCAAAGAACAAAGAGAGCACAGAAAACAGACCAGGTCCCTGGCTATCTGAATAAACAAAGCCAACAGGGAGGGAGGCGCTGGCCGGAGAAAGACAGCACAAACAAATCACATACTGTCAAACTAACATGAAGTGTATCAATTTATAGTTAAATGTGGAATGTTCTTTGTGTTTATGCTAATGATGGGAGGTATTAACCCACGTGGGACGGAATAAAGTGTCAGCGGGAGGTGGGCTAATTGGGATGTACCTAATTACGTATTTTGAGTATAAGACCCCTTGCACGGGGTGAAAGAGGGGCTCACTCTTAGAGATTCAATCCTGTGTGAGCACTTGTGTGACGACACAATAAAAATCTTGCCTTTCCTGAAGAGACTCGTGTTTGGACAATCCTTGCTTGTGTCTGGTCCGGCGCCGTAAATGAAGTGAACCTGATTGACTCCGGTAACATTTCTTGGGGCTCGATAGCCGGGATACGGGCCCTTGCCAAGACACAGGCAACGGCTGCTGAACACAGTGCGTCGATATTGACTGCAGGTGCACGAGAATCCCGCTGGTTGGGCGTCCGTTGAAGGTGAGCTGACATCTGCAGGCGCCAAGCAGGATTTCCTGTTCAGTGGACCTCGTCTCGTCCCAAACGGACCCCCGGCCCGGGAACTGGGACACCACGAGTCTGGGAAACAGCGAGCAGCGCCGGCGATAGGTAACGTGTCTTCTATGTTTTGTATGTCTGAAGGAGATACCGGTATCTAAGGGAAACGTCCGACTGCGATAGACGGATAAGAGGATGCGATGGCCACCATCCTATTGGCATATCTTTCCCGCCGCTGGTAGCGCTGACATTGCTAAGGAGCCAGAGTGGCTAGCGGGCGTCTGGATTCGGGGGATTGAATGCCAATCAAAGGGTAGTTCTGTATGAGAGGGAGAAAGTAGCTGCGTGGAGTTGCATAGTTCAGTGTTTGTAAATAGAGCTTCACCACGTGGGTAAACGGGAAAGGAGGAGGATTTTTCTGTGACTGGGCTGAGAGCCTGAGTCAGTGCCTAGTGTGTACGTCGTATAGTGACAAGGGCTTATAGTGAAGCCAACGATAGCTGCAGAGATAGTGGTGCTGAGTGGGTAGATTATCCATAAAGCAGATTGGAATTGCAGACGGAAGTGTAGACAAGGAACGGGGTGCACATAGCCACAAGCAGTCAAGAGTTAGAGTTCAAATTACGGGGTATAAGGAGCCACTAAGGAGGGAATACGTCCTCGGCTAATGGAAAGAGTTGAAGTGATATATGTTCTATATTATGCTGAAAGTATCTGATACGGAATGTGTTGTGAATGAATTGACTTGAGTGCTGTGAGTGAACGTGCGCCTACTCGCTCCGCGAGGAAGCAAATTCGAGAGTGGACCCTGGAACGTACGGTTTCGGCTCAGGCGACTGCAGTCGGCTACTGAAGGGGGAAGCGTATGTGGATGCGGATAAATTGTTGACTGAAGTATCAGACTGTAGATTTTAACTGTTATTGAAATAAGATAATTGTATCGCAAAAAGTATTGTTTTCAAGAGTGACAATGGTAAACTGGTCATCTAAGCCAAGAAGGTAAAGGAGGGTAAGATGCCCCTAGAATATATGGTGCGATTTTGAAGCATTATATAAAAACGTATGATTATGGTGTAGAATTGACAAAAGAGAAATTAAAAGTAATGTGTACAGTTGTGTGGCCGTTATTAGTCCCAGGATGGCCAGAGCAGGGGTCAATGGACCCGGAGTTGGTACAGAAGGTATATTCCCAGGTTACAGAGCAGTACAGTTATCCTGAAGAATACCCGTATATAGATATATGGAGATATTGTATTAAAAATAAGAGTTATTTTATAATGATGGCGGGGAGAAATAAGAAACAGGACCCCCAAAATAATAGAAAGAGAGAGTGATGTTTTGCCCCCGTTCTATCTATTATGTTATGGGGCAGCCAGAGAAGATTGAGATGCCCGATGGGAGTGTATATAAATTAGTGCCCCACGGGAATAGTGATGATAAAGAGGAAGATGAGAACCAGGGAGTTACCACACGCGCAGCGAATAGTATATATAAACCCCGGGATCCGTACCAACACAATCCCTACAAGAATGCTATGCAGTTGCCTTTGCGAGAGGTGCCAGGCCCCCCCCATTAGCGGATGGGAACCCAGGGCCAATGCAATACACATATGTCCCGTTCACGACAACGGATTTTTTTAATTGGAAAACACACACACCACTGTATTCCACAAATCCCGCAGCAGTGGCCAGTATGATAGAGTCAGTTATGCTCACACATAACCCCACATGGGCAGATTGTCAGCAATTAAATGTTGACAATGTTTACCACAGAGGAAAGAGCCCAGATAAATAGTAGCGCGCGAAAGATTTTACTCGCCCAAGCTGTAGCAGATGCTAAGCCTTATCCAGAAGCATGGGCAGAGGAGCATTACCCCAGAACAGATCCTAAATGGCCGTACAATACAGCTGAAGGAGTTGCCCATCTGCAGACATACAGAACCGCTGTAATTATGGGTGTTAAAGTGGGAGGGAAGAAGCCACAAACATGGGAAAAATAGCAGATGTGGTGCAAGAGGTTAAAGAATCCCCAAGTGCGTTTCTAGAGAGATTGCTGGACGCGTACAGGATGTATAGTCCCATTGATCCTGAAGCGACGGAGAATCAGAGGTTAATTAACTCTTCGTTTGTGGGTCAGTCAAAGAGGGATATTACGGAACAAAATACAGAGAATAGATGGTTTTTTGGGGAAAGGTATTAGTGAATTAGTTGAGATCGCTAATAAGGTGTATCATAACCGGGATTTAGAGGAAATAGAAGTGAAGGGAATGGAGCGGGGTTTGTGGGACTCTGGCGGGGACATCATTTGAAGGGCAGGATGCATATTGACGGGGACCTGGGCCCATCCCGCTCGGTAGCGCACGAGCCCACGGTCACAAATGAGAGTGGGAAATAAAGAAGAGGTTTTTATGGTTGATACCGGTGCCGAATATTCTGTTGTAACAAAGCAAATTGCACCCCCAATGGGAAATGAGGTTGATATTATGGGAGCAATGGGAGTGTCTGCTAAATATCCTTTTCTTGCTTCTAGAAAATGTAGTGTGGGTGGGCATAATTGAGAAAGAAAAAAAACCTCCTGAAAGAAGGTGAACAATCACCCCACCCCGAGTGGCAAGTGGGCACCGGGTGTGGACACACCCAATAAGGACTAAACCTAGTATTGCATTAGACAAAAAACAAAAAACAGGTGATTTAAGGGACAAACCCTCAATTCACTCGAAAAATGGGAGTGCTGATAAAAATTAACTTTTATTAGTTAGATAAAATAAACATTGGTAGGACCGACAGTTAAATATTAAAAAACAAATAGACACATCGACATAGGCGCAATGTACGCAGGGAGAAAAAATTGTATGTGTACGGCAGATATAGAGCAAATTGCTTACTTGGAGATTGAGGGAACAGATATAGGCCTGGGATCAGGTAATAAAGGTGACAATAACTAAACAACGCAGCTGCCACATGGACGTTGGGTCACGCAAATTAGAACCTGGATAGTCTCAATGGTACACCCTCCAGTATGCACAGATGCCCAAATAAGGGCTACTAATTAGATAGACCAAGGTGTATTGAAAACCAGCTATATTAAACCATTCATTTGGCCTGGCTACCTTGTATAGAAACCCAATAGAACTGTGAACTAGAGGAGCATAAGCTAGAGACCAAAACAAAAGGCAAATTGCCAAACCAAGAAAATGCTTGGAAAATGTCGGCCTAGCAACAAACTATAGTAGAGACAACATCCAATACACCATTATTGCATGCGTATTAACATATTTCTGTCCTGAGCAATGGCAACAAAGCATTGAAAGTATCACCCATTACCACAACCATATTGAAGTTAGGGTAGTCACGGCGAACAATTGAAAACTGTCCCTCAAAAAACTAAAGATTCTATGCTCTCCCTGTTAAATCACATGACATTGCACCAAGGTTATTAAAAACAAGGAAGGACTCGACACGTGTTTCGCCGGTGCTAGACCGGCTTCATCGGGAGTCAAAACATCGGTAGAGATTACTGTCAAGACCATATAGTACAGAGGCTGGTTATATACAGATCAGTAGATCAGAATAGAGGAAGTAGGCGTGAACAATCACAGCTTCAATTAGATTCTGATGCGGGATAGTGACGGATCGGCTGATATCAATGAGTACCGAACAAACTGATAGTCTAAGTGGTCATATAGATAGAGCAGATGAGTCTGATCAAGGGCCAGAATCGATACAGTAAAAATGTGTAGTAACACACATCTAAGGATACAACGTGATCAACGCAGGACAATCAAAAATGTACCATATATTACCCGATGGGGGTGGTGTCCTATGGAGAGTAACAGAATCATTTATCCGGCAAACACTCTAAAGATGTATATTAACAGGGGCTTCTCCAAATGTTATTAACAAGTAATAGAGACCAAACAGCTTTATTGAGCGGCAGAATTAAAACGTTGAATCACTTACTTGTACGATTTAGTAATACTTTCCGCTCTGACTGTTGCATAAAAACCGAAGAGTGGATAGGAAGATGATAATTGGTCAGGCAAAAGACACCTGACTACCAGAGGCCAATAGACCCAATGAAATGCCATGTGACTCCACAGAGCTACGCTATTGGTACCAACGGCTTGATGTAAACAGATGCTAGTATTGGAATACCACCGTAAAGTGTATTCGGTACATCTAGCTACAGAATAGTAACAGATCTTTACTCCCATTAAAAACTTAGACACAGAATTATACATATTGTTCAAGGGATGGAGCTAGATTAGTGGGTATCTCAGCTAGATATTTGGGCTGGCGTCTCATCTAATACTCGGAAATCACTACAGTTGTTGGTCTCCCATTATAACGGATTTGTGCACATCAAAACGTCTAATGATACTTATGTCAGTACTCCAAGTACACAAGTAGACATGAGAAAGAAAACAAACTGCAAACAGCAGCTGGGGGTCCAAATGCTAAGGGACCATATGGATACAAACTAAATAGTATGTCTATGGACCCATGATGGTATGATGGTATATATCAGGCCAATGGTAAACATGCTGAATAGTTTTAAATGGTTATTAATAACAGCAACCTTACCCAATGGTAAGCAATGACCCATATGTAGCTCACAAATGACATACTACTAAGCAAATACGTATATATATGTGTAGGGCTACTGAATGATATTACAGACTAGTATCACAGAAGACAAGACGCAAAAGCCAATAGGCAGAAATTGTTAGAGAGATTTGCCCTACTTTTAAAGGCTTCTACATAATGGTATCCAATAGCTATGAAAAAAAGGGGGGGTATCCAACATGATCAAATTTAGGATGACTCAAAAACACGTCAATCGTATAGGGTGATGATCGACAGTAGGTATTAGTGGGAGAATTTTACCCATTTTATTTGATTCCTACGTACCGTTGGCTGCTAGGTATAGCAGGGAAATATCTGGAATATTCAAATATGCGCTATCTCGAGAACCGCGATAGGAAACGGATGGTGTCTAAGGTGTTCAAATATAAGGTGAGAAAGAAAAACCTTCATTCAGACCAAGGGGTGCCAAAGAGCGCATCTGATAGATCCACCAACATTCCCTGCGGCGTAACTTCAAATCAAAGTCACCCTTTCTAGGGGATATTGGCACTGATTCAAGGCCGCAAAAGCTTAGAACCTTCGAGTTACTCCCGTGGAACTGAGCTAGATGTCGTGAGATAGGGGTCTCCTGTAGTCGCTTAGTGGAGTGAACATGTTCCATGATACGTCTTTTGAAAGGACGTAGGGTTTTCCCTACATATTTTTTACCACAGATACAGGAGACGAGATAAACTATGCCACTCGAGTTGCAATTGAAAAAAGACTGGATTTCAAATTTAGATAGATTCATTGAATCGGAGAGACTCTTAGATGTTTTTAGAATATATGGGCATGCTACACAGTGCCCACATTTATATGTACCTCGCAGATCCCTAGAGAGCCACGTATGGGGTTTACTGGGGGATGACGTGGACAGATGACTATGGACCAGAGTGTCCCTCAGATTTGAAATCCAGTCTTTTTTCAATTGCAACTCGAGTGGCATAGTTTATCTCGTCTCCTGTATCTGTGGTAAAAAATATGTAGGGAAAACCCTACGTCCTTTCAAAAGACGTATCATGGAACATGTTCACTCCACTAAGCGACTACAGGAGACCCCTATCTCACGACATCTAGCTCAGTTCCACGGGAGTAACTCGAAGGTTCTAAGCTTTTGCGGCCTTGAATCAGTGCCAATATCCCCTAGAAAGGGTGACTTTGATTTGAAGTTACGCCGCAGGGAATGTTGGTGGATCTATCAGATGCGCTCTTTGGCACCCCTTGGTCTGAATGAAGGTTTTTCTTTCTCACCTTATATTTGAACACCTTAGACACCATCCGTTTCCTATCGCGGTTCTCGAGATAGCGCATATTTGAATATTCCAGATATTTCCCTGCTATACCTAGCAGCCAACGGTACGTAGGAATCAAATAAAATGGGTAAAATTCTCCCACTAATACCTACTGTCGATCATCACCCTATACGATTGACGTGTTTTTGAGTCATCCTAAATTTGATCATGTTGGATACCCCTTTTTTTCATAGCTATTGGATACCATTATGTAGAAGCTTTAAAAGTAGGGCAAATCTCTCTAACAATTTCTGCCTATTGGCTTTTTGCGTCTTGTCTTCTGTGATACTAGTCTGTAATATCATTCTGTAGCCCTACACATATATATACGTATTTGCTTAGTAGTATGTCATTTGTGAGCTACATATGGGTCATTGCTTACCATTGGGTAAGGTTGCTGGTATTAACAACCATTTAAAACTATTCAGCATGTGTAGCACTGTGTAGCATGCCCATATATTCTAAAAACATCTAAGAGTCTCTCCGATTCAATGAATCTATCTAAATTTGAAATCCAGTCTTTTTTCAATTGCAACTCGAGTGGCATAGTTTATCTCGTCTCCTGTATCTGTGGTAAAAAATATGTAGGGAAAACCCTACGTCCTTTCAAAAGACGTATCATGGAACATGTTCACTCCACTAAGCGACTACAGGAGACCCCTATCTCACGACATCTAGCTCAGTTCCACGGGAGTAACTCGAAGGTTCTAAGCTTTTGCGGCCTTGAA
Organism: Leptobrachium leishanense; assembly: GCA_009667805.1. Lineage (NCBI taxonomy): Eukaryota > Metazoa > Chordata > Amphibia > Anura > Megophryidae > Leptobrachium > Leptobrachium leishanense. The sequence goes on along the minus strand of RXON01004377.1, from coordinate 8,738 downwards.
TCAGTGCCAATATCCCCTAGAAAGGGTGACTTTGATTTGAAGTTACGCCGCAGGGAATGTTGGTGGATCTATCAGATGCGCTCTTTGGCACCCCTTGGTCTGAATGAAGGTTTTTCTTTCTCACCTTATATTTGAACACCTTAGACACCATCCGTTTCCTATCGCGGTTCTCGAGATAGCACATATTTGAATATTCCAGATATTTCCCTGCTATACCTAGCAGCCAACGGTACGTAGGAATCAAATAAAATGGGTAAAATTCTCCCACTAATACCTACTGTCGATCATCACCCTATACGATTGACGTGTTTTTGAGTCATCCTAAATTTGATCATGTTGGATACCCCCCTTTTTTTCATAGCTATTGGATACCATTATGTAGAAGCCTTTAAAAGTAGGGCAAATCTCTCTAACAATTTCTGCCTATTGGCTTTTGCGTCTTGTCTTCTGTGATACTAGTCTGTAATATCATTCTGTAGCCCTACACATATATATACGTATTTGCTTAGTAGTATGTCATTTGTGAGCTACATATGGGTCATTGCTTACCATTGGGTAAGGTTGCTGGTATTAACAACCATTTAAAACTATTCAGCATGTTTACCATTGGCCTGATATATACCATCATACCATCATGGGTCCATAGACATACTATTTAGTTTGTATCCATATGGTCCCCTAGCATTTGGACCCCCAGCTGCTGTTTGCAGTTTGTTTTCTTTCTCATGTCTACTTGTGTACTTGGAGTACTGACATAAGTATCATTAGACGTTTTGATGTGCACAAATCCGTTATAATGGGAGACCAACAACTGCAGTGATTTCCGAGTATTAGATGAGACGCCAGCCCAAATATCTAGCTGAGATACCCACTAATCTAGCTCCATCCCTTGCACAATATGTATAATTCTGTGTCTAAGTTTTTAATGGGAGTAAAGATTTGTTACTATTCTGTAGCTAGATGTACCGAATACACTTTACGGTGGGATTCCAATACTAGCATCTGTTTACATCAAGCCGTTGGTACCAATAGCGTAGCTCTGTGGAGTCACATGGCATTTCATTGGGTCTATTGGCCTCTGGTAGTCAGGTGTCTTTTGCCTGACCAATCATCATCTTCCTATCCACTCTTCGGTTTTTATGTAACAGTCAGAGCGGAAAGTATTACTAAATCGTACAAGTAAGTGATTCAACGTTTTAATTCTGCCGCTCAATAAAGCTGTTTGGTCTCTATTACTTGTTAATAACATTTGGAGAAGCCCCTGTTAATATACATCTTTAGAGTGTTTGCCGGATAAATGATTCTGTTACTCTCCATAGGACACCACCCCCATCGGGTAATATATGGTACATATTTGATTGTCCTGCGTTGATCACGTTGTATCCTTAGATGTGTGTTACTACACATTTTACTGTATCGATTCTGGCCCTTGATCAGACTCATCTGCTCTATCTATATGACCACTTAGACTATCAGTTTGTTCGGTACTCATTGATATCAGCCGATCCGTCACTATCCCGCATCAGAATCTAATTGAAGCTGTGATTGTTCACGCCTACTTCCTCTATTCTGATCTAACTGATCTGTATATAACCAGCCTCTGTACTATATGGTCTTGACAGTAATCTCTACCGATGTTTTGACTCCCGATGAAGCCGGTCTAGCACCGGCGAAACACGTGTCGAGTCCTTCCTTGTTTTTAATAACCTTGGTGCAATGTCATGTGATTTAACAGGGAGAGCATAGAATCTTTAGTTTTTTGAGGGACAGTTTTCAATTGTTCGCCGTGACTACCCTAACTTCAATATGGTTGTGGTAATGGGTGATACTTTCAATGCTTTGTTGCCATTGCTCAGGACAGAAATATGTTAATACGCATGCAATAATGGTGTATTGGATGTTGTCTCTACTATAGTTTGTTGCTAGGCCGACATTTTCCAAGCATTTTCTTGGTTTGGCAATTTGCCTTTTGTTTTGGTCTCTAGCTTATGCTCCTCTAGTTTACAGTTCTATTGGGTTTCTATACAAGGTAGCCAGGCCAAATGAATGGTTTAATATAGCTGGCTTTCAATACACCTTGGTCTATCTAATTAGTAGCCCTTATTTGGGCATCTGTGCATACTGGAGGGTGTACCATTGAGACTATCCAGGTTCTAATTTGCGTGACCCAACGTCCATGTGGCAGCTGCGTTGTTTAGTTATTGTCACCTTTATTACCTGATCCCAGGCCTATATCTGTTCCCTCAATCTCCAAGTAAGCAATTTGCTCTATATCTGCCGTACACATACAATTTTTTCTCCCTGCGTACATTGCGCCTATGTCGATGTGTCTATTTGTTTTTTAATATTTAACTGTCGGTCCTACCAATGTTTATTTTATCTAACTAATAAAAGTTAATTTTTATCAGCACTCCCATTTTTCGAGTGAATTGAGGGTTTGTCCCTTAAATCACCTGTTTTTTGTTTTTTGTCTGGGTGGGCATAATGTTGAACATGAATTTTTGTATATGCCCGAATGTCCCATCCAACTCCTGGGGCGGGATATCCTCTGCAAATTGCAAGCCCAAATTACGTTCCTTCCCGGGGGTCACGCTCAATTAGACCTGCCCGAGAGTGGTAGCTCTATTCGGCAGCATAATCCAGCCAGTCCGCACAATCCACAATCTGTGAAAATTGCAGTAGTTATGCCAAGGGAGGAAGAATGGCGCACGGCACCTACTCTGCCTGCCGCGCCGGACCCGCATGCACTACTCCTTGAAATTCCTGGGGTGTGGGCGGAGGAAAATCCGCCAGGACTTGCCATAAACATACCCCCGGTATATGTGGAATTAAAGCCCGGCGCAACGCCTGTGGCCCTAAGACAATATCATATCCCACAGAAAGCCAAGCAGAATATACAGATACATTTACAGAGACTTAAAGATAACGGCATATTAAAATTCTGCGTGTCACCATGGAACACACCCCTATTGCCAGTATTAAAAGAAGGCACACAAGAATACCGCCCTGTCCAAGATTTACGAGCTGTCAACGAGGCCACAGTAACACTACACCCTGTGGTTCCAAATCCATACAATTTGCTGGCGTTAATTCCCGGAGATACACAATATTACACAGTGCTTGATTTAAAAGACGCTTTCTTTTGCATCCGTCTGGCTCCAGCAAGCCAGCCCCTTTTTGCATTTCAGTGGGAAGAGTCTACCACGGGGGCGCGTCATCAAATGACGTGGACGCGCCTCCCTCAAGGTTTCAAAAATTCGCCCACGATTTTTGGGTGCGCGCTCAGCCAAGATCTCCTCGCCTTCAATGCTCAGCCAGACAAAGTAGTGTTACTCCAATATGTTGATGATTTATTATTGGCCTCTCCCACGGAAAAAGACTGTTTATCCGCCACAAAAGCTTTGCTACACCTACTAAGCCAAGCAGGTTACAGAGTTTCCAAAAAGAAGCACAAATATGTAAACAGAGTGTAAAATACCTGGGCTTCCAGTTAACAGGTACCAAACGTGCACTGGGGCAGAAAGAAAAGAAGCAGTGTGCCGCATACCCCAACCAAAGACCAGGAGACAAGTCCGTGAGTTCCTGGGAGCTGCAGGCTTCTGCCGCCTGTGGATCCCCAACTTCGCAGACATTGCTAAGCCGCTTCATCAAGCCACCAAGGGGGAGAACTAGACCCCTTTCATTGGGAAGAAGAGCAAACAGCAGCGTTCCTGAAATTAAAAACTCTGCTGATGGAAGCTCCTGCGCTGGGTCTGCCAGATCATAGCAAGCCTTTCCAGCTGTTCGTACATGAACATAACCAAACGGCAACAGGAGTATTGGTCCAGACCTTTGGCTCATGGCTGAGGCCTGTGGCCTACCTCTCCAAGCAACTCGACCCTGTGGCCTGCGGCCTACCCCCATGCCTGAAAGCAGTGGCTGCCACCGCAATGCTGATAGCAGAAGCAGACAAGCTGACCCTTGGACAAGTTCTTCATGTCAAGGTGCCCCATGCTGTCAAAGCTCTGCTGGATGTGAAAGGAGGTTACTGGTTCAGCAACAGCCGGATGACGAAGTACCAAGCCATGATGTGTGAAATCCACGGGTTCATTTGGACCTCATCGCTACCTTGAACCCTGCTACTTTACTGCCTGACTGTGAAGAGGATCCAGATCATGAATGCCTCTAAGTCATGGAAGAAGTGTTCAGTAGCAGGCCAGATTTGAAAGACGTACCCTAGACAAATACGATCTACAGCTATTCACTGATGGTAGCAGCTACATGGATGATGGGAAGAAAGTCTCCGGCTATGCAGTAGTCTCAACAGAAGAAATTATTGAAGCAAAGCCACTGCCAGGCCATACATCTGCACAACTAGCTGAAATAACAGCTTTAACCAGAGCCCTTGAAATTTCTGAAGGCAAAAGGGTGAATATCTACACAGATTCCAAATACGTTTTTATGACAGTCCATGCACATGGTGCACTCTAAAAAGAAAGAGGCCTACTCACGTCTTCAGAACAACAAATTAAATATGCTGCAGAAATCACGGCCCTCCTGGAAGCAGTGTGGAAACCAAGTGCTGTCAGCATCATGCACTGTCGAGGCCACCAAAAAGGCCGTGATGAAATTCCAAAAGGTAACAGACGCGCGGACCAGGCCGCAAAAGCAGCTGGAAAACCGCCACCTCCAACAGAAGATCAAGCTAAAGTACTGATCTGCAAGCAAGAACCTTAACCTTCCATGCCAAATTACGAGTTCTACATGAATTTGAAAAAGTTTGAACCCCACGGCGAGTTCATTGAAATAATACTGCACAAATGGCAAGATGACTTTGAACTATTAGAACTCAATCATGATTATATCCAATGGCTTTTTCCAACTCGGACACAAGGCCGAAATTTCTACTCTACTCCCCTAAATCCGCAAGAGACACGCCTAATGGTTAACACCTCAGAAGTTCAGCAAAGACTGCGCAGAGCCTACAAAATGATGCTGAAATTCTTCGGCGTAAAAATAGTGGGGGAGGAGGAAGACAAAGAAACAACTGAAGTTGAACGAGCAGAAAATTTCGCGTCACGATTTGAAAATTTGACAAACCATCCTCACAATAATCTACGAATCACACGAATACTGCACAGTCTGGGAGAATTGGGAGCAGAGGATACCAAGTCCCACTGGTGAGGTTCTTCCTCAAGGAGATCCTTATCAAGAACAGACTGCCAAGAATGAAGAAAAGTGCAATGAACTTTTTCATACCAGCAGTAAGAGATTCACAAGACAGACAAGATTTATTGTTTTTCGCATGGCGATACTATTTCCCAAAAGAAGAATTTATCTGGGGAATCATGGAGAATTGGCACGATACAAACCAAACCAGTGGTAGCTGCACTTCTACCGGCGCCACTGAGCGAATGGACACCTGTGTACTCAGAACAGAAAAGAAGTGGCTGACAGAAGAACCGGAGGATATGGAGAAGATGGATGGTTCCAGATGGAGAATGGACGAATGGTCCTACCAGCAACACTGGCTCCTGAAATCGTAAGAGCACTTCACGCAAGTACCCATGGAGGGAGAGAAATGATGGAGCAACAGTTGGAACCACATTTCTACGTACCAGGATTGTCATCAATCTGCAAAACAACAGCTCAGCAGTGTGTAACATGTGCCAAAAACAACCCAAGAACAGGCCCGTCTCAACCCCCAGGGAAACAGCCAATCGGGCTATCCCCAATGGCATCATTACAAATAGACTTTACAGTACTGCCACCCTGCAAAGGATACAAATATCTACTAGTGATGGTATGTACTTTAACGGGATGGGTGGAAGCCTTCCCAACAAGAACTAAAAAGACTACAGAAGTGGTAAAGAGCCTGATGAAAGAAATAATACCACGTTACGGGCTTCCACTCGAGATAGGGTCGGACAATGGCCCTGCATTTATCCAGAACTGTTTTGCAACAACTTGCCCGGCTACTGGCATCACCTGGAAGCTACATACCGCCTACAGGCCCCAAAGTTCGGGAAAAGTTGAAAAAAAATGAACCGTACTCTAAAGACTTTGATGTCCAAGCTGTGCCAAGAGACGTCACTGGGCTGGTTGGACTTGCTGCCGATAGTCCTTTTGCACATTAGGTGCAGACCAACCCCCCAATTGAAGCTAAGTCCGTACGAACTTATGTTTGGACGGCCAACCCCTCTGATTAATGGACTAGGGGGGACCTTCGGGCATTGGGAGAAACTAAACTAAATGATCAGGTAGTAATGTTGGGTAAATCAATGCAGAAGTTAAATACTTGGGTGGGGATAATATACCGCATTTTCTGTATCCTTCACTGCATAAGTATTGTCCGGGTGACTCAGTATGGGTAAAAGAGTGGAAAAATGATCCACTGGGTCCAAAATGGAGAGGTCCTTATCTTGTCCTGTTATCAACCCCTACAGCAGTAAAGGTTGCCGAGGTGGTCCCGTGGATACATCACTCCAGAATAAAAGCAGCTGCCAGTCCTGAGCTAACATGGAAGGTCGTCGCCAACGAGACCAATCCGCTGAGGCTGAAGCTGACAAAGACCACAGTCTCGAGCACCTAAATGATCCTAACCCTGATGATTCAGAGGATCAACAAGTGGGTGTTTTGATGGGCACAGGCCCTGACCACCCGCCAGCGGAGATGGGTGTTTTGATGGGCACAGGCCCTGACCACCTGCCAACGGGGGATAACCACAGGGTGTTTTTTAGGGGCCCAGCCCCACCCTTGATCGTCCTGATATGTTCTTCACTTTTGAAATTCGGAGGGGAGGGATTGGTTTATGTGGCTGTGAAAAGAATTGCCCAAGGAATTCTGACATTCGGGGCAGTTGTGGCGCTGATTCTATACCTTGCTAATTTGATTTATGGACTCTCACGTGGAGCATGCCCCAATTGTACAAATACCGCGGGGAAGGTGGATATTTCTCACATCTGGAATGGTACGCACCCGGTGATGGAGAACCGTACCATGTGGAGACAAAAGCGAGAAATATCATCCGAGATATTGCCAGAAGGACATTTGCTTGTGCAATTTAAATAGGACTATGCTAAAAATCTGGGCAGGAAGCATGTTGGGTGTGCAGCAGAATGCACCCAGAGACAATCCATATCCCATTTGCTTCTGTTCCAATGAATCTGAGTATGTTTGCATCAGGGAATATTACAATACATTCTTTTCGGCCACCCAGAGAACAACCAGAAATGTATGAAGCTGGGTATCCCATAATAGGGTACATATATCCTCCAGAATGGTGTTTCCAAATAGGCCAGATAAAGACACACATAAGAAGGAAGGGTGTTACTCAAGCAAATTCAATTGGACATCATACATATACACCATTGACACAGGGGACACTCAAATTATCTATACATACAGTGCAGGAAACTCACGAGTAAACAAGAGAGAGTAATTGAAGATGAGTCTGGTGGGATGCAGAGTGTGCTGGAGACGACAAGACGAATGAGGCGAATGATGTTGGAATTAGCAAAGGGAACACTACACCTATCACCATTCATGTTAGAAGAGGGATACCAGGTGTGTTGTGGGAGAGTGTGTTACACATGGGTTCCACCAACAATAACGGGAATGTGTTATTTGGCTAAGCTGGTCCCAATCCAGAGACTAAGGGGAGAAGACACAAACACAGACACGGAACTGCACCCTAGGTACCCACTGGTGTTTGAAAGACCAAAGAGAGAATTGTTTGCGAAGATGGATCGAATATGGACATGGTTGCCAGCATGGACTGGATGGGGAGGAGAGATGATGAGGAGATTGAATAGCTATGTCAATCTGATGGATGAGATTCTGAATAGGACCAGTATGTATGACGGAATGGGATGTTGTTCCGCCTGCGGGTGTGCTCAATCTGCGTGACCCCTTCGCTTACCGCTGGCCCGACTACCGAGTGACGCGCACTCGGCGTCTCGTGCGGCCTGGCGTGACCCTGGGAAGGGTTAGCGGGCGGTGGAGGGGACCCCTGCCTAGAACCAGCCCGACCACTGAGCCATACGGCACTCAGCGTCCCGAGCAGCTGGTTCACTGACCTTGTGGTGTGGGAGTGCGTCTGCGGGCGCCGTGCGAATCTGGGGATCGGGTCTGCCGCAGAGGAATATTCGGATCTGATTGCGGAGGAATATTCGGATCTTATGTGGAGGAATATTCGGATCTTTAAACGGATGAATCTTCGGATCTTACGGGAGTGGCTGAATCTTCGGATCTGATCACCGCTCACTTGGTATACCGAAGCGCGGTACGCGGCCGCGCCTTTGGTTCGGATCTTAAGTCCGTTCTGATCTTAAGTCCGTTCTGATCTTAAGTCCGTTCTGATCTTAAGTCCGTTCTGATCTTAGGTCTGGACACCGCACCCTGAGACCGCGCGGGATGCTCAGACAGTATATGCGGCGGAGAGTAAAGGACATCAGGCGAGGCTGGATGCACTGGTAAATCTGAGTTTATTATTCACATCACATACATTTATCACTTTACACAATTAGGAATACAATGGGAATCCCTGCCCGCCCACACAAGTCCCATTGGCCCTCGCTGGCAGGAGGCACCCGGGCCCCGATTCGTATTGGCCGTTACGAATCGGGGAGTTGCCGATTCGGCCATTTTAAGATCCGAATATTCTGATCTGAACCACGAGGCGATCAGAAAATGGCGGCGGGCGTGGCAGACAAAGGGAAAATACATTACGCAATAAACCAACGGGGACACTTCATTTA
>RXON01004376.1:0-111671 GCA_009667805.1 Leptobrachium leishanense | reverse complement strand
AAAATGAACGCATTTTTTCGAGAACGTTAAACCACTAGTACTGACGTACAGAGTGCGCTGCGTCCGCTAGCGGCGTGTGTGCGTGAATTGGAGATGTCAGACGCTGCTAATGTCCGGCCAACATAACGTCCAGATGCAAGAAGTGTTTTATTGATGATCCGTACAAAATCACGGACGAAAACGCGCATTGTATGACCGCTATTGCGTATTCCGTGAAAAAATACGTCCATTCTTCGAACGCACATTTTCACGGACAACGTGAAAAATGCGTTAGTCTGACCCTAGCCTTAGATGTTCTATACAGAGAGGGGCATTAATTAATGCAGGTGGATGTTGTATACATTATACAGAGAGGGGTATTAATTAATGCAGGAGGATGTTCTATACATTATACAGAGAGGAGCCTTTTTTTTTAGCCCTTTAAATCCAGTGGCTGTGAGCGCTGAGATCGGCTGCTTGTTATATTATCTCTTATACAATGTATCAGGCTCAGATGTTACAGTAACAGCGCTCAGAGTTTCAGTAAAACAAGGAAATAATATTGTTCTAACCTCTTATATATAAAAATATTATTTACTAGTTTTAGTGAAACTCTGAGCACTGTGATGAGCAGCAGTCAGTTACTGTAACAGCTTTGCCTGACACATTGTGCTGAGAGTGAGAGATACTGTAACAAGCAGCGATCTCAGCACTCTGAGGAGCCTCTACAATAATAATTGTATCCACTGGTTTTCGGATGAATGAAATTCGTTTTCATACTAAAGAACTGAAAACGAATTTCTTTAGCAACTAAATAAATTGCATTTTAGAACTAATCCATTAGTTCAAAACGAAATTTTGTGCTGTGCACATGTCTAGAAGAAATGTACCCACTTCGCGCTCACATCTCCAACAGTCCGAGGAAACTAATGGGTAAACTCGGTGTAGAAAACTAGGGGTTCTGTACCAAAAAAAAGGATCTTGTAAGATTGCTCCTGGATGCGAGTGGCTCCACAAGCTTTATGGATCAGGGTATACGTTTTAGTCCACTGATGATCTGATATTGATGTTCCAAGTTCCATTTCCCCATCTGTAGACAAATGGGGGAATGTCAGAGTCCGCAGCAAGAATAAGGCCGTATAAGGTCGGTACTCCATGAACATGTGGCGTACCCAGTCGGCAAAAACATTCAAACGGTAATAGCTGGCGACTCAAACTATAACCGCAGTTCAGTCCTCGTAGGTAAAATTTAATTCGGAAAAAATTGAAGTGTTCCAAATGAGAGGGAGGATCCATGGAGGTGGGTCATGGGAGAAGGTCTATATTCCCATCTAGAGGTAGGTCAGCAGCTCGAAGTCTACCTGAATCATTTAGATCCGTCCGTAAGGAGGGCAGCACACCGCTTGGAAGGTGTGGGTTATGGACTAAAGGCGAAATAGTCGTGGAGAACCCAAAAGTCAATTTATTCTTATTAGTAGGGATGCACCGATACTAGTATCGGTATCAGTGCCGATACCAGGTCCTACACGAGTACTTGGTGTGCTGGCTTTCCGGCCGGTGTCTGAGGGGCAGGTGTGGCTGGCAGAGTGCTCTGACGGCACTCTGCCAGGCCCCATCCGGGTGGATTTGTCTGTTCGAGCGGTCGCCGGCCCGGCAAGGGTTGCAGCCCGGCGAGATCGCGGCCGGCGGTTCCATAGTGAAGCGAGAGGCCGGGCTGCAACCCTTGCCGGACCGGCGGCCGCTCGAACAGACGAATCCACCCTGATGGGGCCCGTTACAAGAGGCGGCTGGCCGGAGTGCTCTGAGGCCTGTGGGGGCATGTATGCACACGCACACACACACACCCCTTTGGGGGATATGTGTATATACACACATACCTACATACCCCCATATAGAAATCTATCTATCTGGGGGTATGTGTTTATATACAGTGTAAATACAGGTCTGCGGGGGTATGTATATATAAAACACACACACACACCCCCACAGACCTGTATATATACAAATACCCCCAAACGATGCCCCCCACCGTGACATCCTATAAAGGCTGGTGCCTGCTGGGAAGCTCTAAGGTGAGTTAATTCTGTAAATGCAGATACAGTCAAGTAAGTTAGGACCTGTCAACGATGGGGTACATTGGCGTCTGTGACAGGCTTACGCAAGCAATGATCATACTTTGTTAACTGAATCCCCATCATTTTACCTCAGTCAGGTTTTTTGATTTTTTGAAATGTGTTTTTTTCTTGCACAAAATGGTGGATGAAGGTGGTCATTGAAATGGAGTGCTCTTTTTTGGTGTGTTGTAGTGTTCATAGTCAAAGATGCACCCGCTCATGTTGCTAGTTTAGGTTGAGTGCAACCCACCCTGTGGTTTGCTTTATATATACACAGTGTATATCCAGGTCTGTGGGAGTATGTATATGTTTGTCTGTCTGTGGGGATATGTGTGTGTATTAGGGTTGTGCAATATGGACAAAATAATCATATTGCGATTTTTTTTGAATGAATATTGCGATTTTAGTTGCGATTAGCACATGGATACTGCCCCAGCACATCAATATACTGCCCCAGCACATGGATATACTGCCCCAGCACATGGATATGCTGCCCCAGCTCATGGATATTCTGCCCCAGCACATGGATATGCTGCCCCAGCACATGGATATGCTGCCCCAGCACATGGATATGCTGCCCCAGCTCACCTCTTTGCGGGCTTCCGGCGGCATGGAGCTTGGGCGCTCGCCTGGGGGAACCACGTGACCAGCCGCGAGAACGCGGCTGTACACGTGGTTCCCCCTGCGAGCGCCCAAAACTCCATGCCGCTGGAAGCTTACAGGGAGCCGAACACGTTAATTTCCACAGCCCTAAAATGAATAGATAAAATTGCAGCCTTATGCGGTTTAGAAATTGCATGTGCATAAATCGAGATTGCGATTAATTGCACAGCCCTAGTGTGTATACATATCCCCACACACATACAGTTGCAAGAAAAAGTATGTGAACCCTTTGGGATTATGTGGAGTTTTGCATGAATTGGTCATAAAATGTGCTCTGATCTTCATCTAAATTTACCTATATTTACCTACTAAAACTCTAATTACATTATGTCAGTTAGATATTTACAATAAACAATTCTTAGCCTTCACATCATTTACATAATCTATTGTTCCAATAGATCAGATTAAATTCAAATACTGCCCCAGACTCTTGAATGCTCAATGCAAGCAGATAAAGGAAAATCCTTTTGCATAATCACACAGTACTCAAACTTGTTTACATTCTACACAAAAACACACCTCCAAATTCACATTTACATTCAGTAATAAAAGTACATTTGAAACTAAAACCAAGCAATTTACAATACAATTATAACCTCACCACGCAATATACAGTTGCAAGAAAAAGTATGTGAACCCTTTGGGATTATGTGGAGTTTTGCATGAATTGGTCATAAAATGTGCTCTGATCTTCACCTAAGTCACAACAATTTGAAAAACACACTCTGCTTAAAATAATACAAAAATTATGTATGGGGTTGGGTATCCACAATACCCAAAAGAAAGTTATTTAAGAAAATTTATGAAAATATACTCAGCTGCTGCTGGAGAGGCAATCACTCTTGTACATCCAACCAAGAGGGTAATGAATCTTAAGCAAGTATGGAAAAAAGATACCTCCAGCGCTGCAAGGAATGGTGCACTGGTGCTACCACACTTATTTTAAATAAAGAAAAAGAAAACACAAAACAAACGTTTCGGGGACACAGCACCTTCCTCAGTGTATAGGCACTATACACTGAGGAAGGGGCTGTGTCCCCGAAACGTTTGTTTTGTGTTTTCTTTTTCTTTATTTAAAATAAGTGTGGTAGCACCAGTGCACCATTCCTTGCAGCGCTGGAGGTATCTTTTTTCCATACTTGCTTAAAATAATACAACACAAACATTATATGTTTTCATGTTTTTAATGAACAGAACATGTAAACATTCACAGTGCAGGGTGGAAAAAGTATATGAACCTTTGGACTTAATAACTGGTTGACCCTCCTTTGGCAGCAATAACCTCAACCAAACGTTTCCTGTAGTTGCAGATCAGACCTGCACAATGATCTGGAGTAATTTTGGACCACTCCTAACAATATGTAACAATATTCTTGGGATGTCTGGTGTGAATCGCTCTCTTAAAGGTCAAGCCACAGCATTTAAATCGGGTTGAGGTCAGGACTCTGACTGGGCCACTCCAGAAGGCATATTTTGTTTTTTTGAAGCCATTTTTTGGTTGAATTACTTGTATGCTTTGGGTCATTGTCCTGTTGCATCACCCATCTTCTGCGGAGCTTTAGTTGGCGGACAGATGGTCTTACGTTTTCCTGCAAAATGTCTTGATAAACTCTGGAATTCATTTTTCCATCAATGACAACAATCCGTCCAGGCCCTGAGGCAGCAAAGCAGCTCCAAACCATGATGCTCCCTCCGCCATGTTTTACAGTGGGGATGAGGTTTTGATGTTGGTGCGCTGTGCCTTTTTTTCTCCACACATAGAGTTGTGTGTTTTTTCCAAACGACTCAATTTTGGTTTCATCTGTCCACAGAATATTTTGCCAGTAGTGCTGTGGAACATCCAGGTGCTCTTTTGCAAACTTCAAACGTGCTGCAATATTCTTTTTGGACAGCAATGGCTTCCTCCGTGGTGTCCTCCCATGTACTCCATTCTTGTTTAATGTTTTCCTTATTGTAGACGTGTCAACAAAAATGTTAGCATGTGCCAGAGATTTCTGTAAATCTTTAGCGGACACGCTAGGATTCTTCTTTACCTCATTGAGCATTCTCCATTGTGCTCTTGCAGGCATCTTTACAGGACGACCACACCTAGGGAGAGTAGCAACAATGCTGAACTTTCTCCATTTGTAGACAATCTGTTTTATCGTGGACACATGAACATCAAGGATTTTGGAGATACTTTTGTAACCCTTTCCAGCTTCATGCAAGTCAACAATTCTTGATCGTAGGTCTTCTGAGAGCTCTTTTCTGCGAGGCATGGTTCACATCAGGCAGTGCTTCTTGAAACCAGTAAACCCAAAACTGGTGTGTGTTTTTAAAGGGCAGGACCGCTTTCAGCAACAGATCCAATAATATCACACTGATTAGACTCAAGGTTGGCTCACTCCTGGCTCCAATTAGCTCTTGGAGAAGTCATTAGGCTACGGGTTCACATACTTTTTTCACCATGCACTGTGAATGTTTACATGTTATGTTCAATAAACACATGAAAACATTAACCCTTTCGCTGCTGAGGCATTTCCCACCTCTGTGCTGAGGTCATTTTTACCGATTTTGCTCATCATGTTTAAACGTGTTTTGAAGGCTTATTTTAGTATATGACCCAGACATATTATATATCGTTCTTTCCGTCAGACTCGGCAGATTCATAATATGTCATTATTATAAGTATACGTCATGACCTGTCTGTATATTACAACAAAAAATGCAATAAAATATGAATTTTCAATAATTTACAACGTGTAAAGTTTTTTTTTTTCACATTTTAACATGCGAGCAATTGCGGTTATATTTTGTATGGGGTGCACTTGTTAAAAAAATTAGAGATGGGGTCTCGTTACAATTTTTTTTGGGGAAAATTACGCGATTTTTAACAAACGCACCGCATACAAAAATCGTTAGTGCAGCATTATTGTTCACATTATAATTGAAATGGGAACAATATTGCTGCGTTAACGAACCAAAAAAAGAAAAAAAAACTTGTTTCTTTTATTTTTTATAATTTTTTTTAAATATTTTTTTATTTTTATTTTTTTTTAAAAAAACTTTTTCATACTCATGTTTGGTATTGTTGGAACGGCCATGCTCTGGCCGATCCAACAATACCAAACATTAACCCCTAACTGCCACGGATCGGGAGATAGGGGGTTCATTGGAACCCCCTATCTCTACCATTGGTGGCAGTTAGGGGTTAACTCCAGGACTGACGTCATCGTGCTATGCACGATGACGCCAGTCCTCAGGGGGCATTCCCGGAAGCTTGGCCGACATCCAAGATCACGAACCAGTACTTTTCAGCGCCGATTCGTGATCCAGCCCCCATGGGGTTAATGCCAGGTACCGTTTGGAAGGGCAGGCTGTGCCCTTCCAAACGGTGCCTGGGTTAACCCCCTGCACGCCGCCGATCGGGAGGGAGAGAGGTCCGAAGGACCTCCCCCCCTCCCTTTTAGACGCCTCCTCCGCACATTTCCGGGGGGGGGCGCCTGAATTAGGTGTCATTGCGCCCCCGCGATGACACCTAATTACTCCGGCGGCGGTTCCGGGTGCTGGGCTGACATCGAGGATGTCAGCCCGCACCGGGGGGCCAGCGATCGGCCGGAACCCGGCCGAACGCTGGCCCCAAAGGGAGGATGCGCTGAGCGCGTCCTCCGCAAGGAACGATACTGCGGGTGGATGCGCTGAGCGCATCCTCCCCAGTGAAGTGGTTAACAGGGTTATTCAAAAAGATTCGAAAAGTCACCGCACGTTCAGTGACCTTTCGTTCTCTTCAATTCGGTGCAAATCGGCTTTCCCATTTCAGCTACCCTGCAGTGTATTCAGCAAGCACCACAGGGCTGTCGAAGTGCAGGGAAAAGCTGCCGAAAACCCGGTGAATGCACGCCGAAAACCAGCAAAAACATCTGGATTAACCCATCGAAGACGCCGGAAAAACCCGAGCAGGAGCCGATCACACGCAGCAGCGAAGACTCCGGAAAAAGCCGACACCGCAGACGAGTGAAGTGAATAAATTAGGAAAACAGTTTGCTTGAATGATTGAAAAGTAAAACGCTGTTTGCAAAGAAACTACTGAGCGAAAATGTCTGAAATTTACATAGGAGGTCCAGGGAATGATAATAAAAAGGGATGTTACAGAAAAAATAAGTAAACTTAAAAAAAATAAAAAAATGATTAAAACATCCGAAGAAAATCTATAAATAAAGAGACTCTTTACTGCAGAATTTTATAATGAATGGTTTATTAGATATTAAATTAAAACGAGAATATTTTTAACATGGGATTCTCCTGAATAAACTTGTCGAATGAAACCACCGAATGGCAGGGTAATTCGGGAACCTTTCACTGCTGGTTTGTTTTCTCTGAATAGACGAAGCATTGCTTTTTTTTTTTTTTATATTTAAAACTTTTATTTTAAATTAAGGCATCATATAAACAGAGAGTGAGGGCCTCGCAGGGCCACAGGTAATGTTATCAACATAAGCACTTCGGTAGAAAATAACAGAAGGGGGGGAGTCATATGAAAAATCGGCCGATTTCAGAAAACAGGGGGGGGGGTAGTAGTAACGATAGCCACCAAGAGGGCTTCAGAAGAATACAAAAATAAAAGTAAGAGAAAAATCAGAAGTGTCAAATTTATCCCCATCCAGGGAATGTCAGCAGGGAGAAAAAAAAAAAAAAAATAATATCCGAAGTGTCTCTGAACAGCATAAAACAAGGGGGAAAATGGATACGTTAAATAAAAGGGGGAGGGGTGTTTCAAGGGAAAATGATAAGATACACAGAATCAAAGGGGGAAGGGGGGGTCTTGCCGCCAAAAAGAAAAAGAAAAGTCTCAACATGGGGGGGGGGGGTGAGGGAATAAAATAAAATGTTTCGCATATTACGGCTCAGTGTAATCAGAAAGTCAGCAAATAAAGAAAAAAGAGTCCTCCAGAGTGTCTCAAAATTCGGAACGAAAAAAGGGGGGGGGGTAAAAAATTTAAATTTCCTCAGAAAAACAGAGCTAATTAAAGGAAATGAAGGCAAAAGGGGGGTTTTCGATGGGCGATCAGAGAAATCAGTATAAAATTCAAATAAAAATTTGGAGGAAACTTCACCGCAAAAGTTCTTTCAGCCCGCATCCCGAAATGATACCTCTCGTAATGCAGGCAATGCAGGGGCACCGCCATTCGCGTGAATGGCACATCGGGAAGGGTACGGGTCACGTATGCTCTGCCTCCATGACTCTCCCGGGGCCGCACAACCCAGTAACTGGAAACAAGGCCAGTACATCCATTCTTCGGCAGCTAGGCCTCCGCTTCCCTTTGCCTTCACCACAGACCTCACAGACGCGGTCACCTCCGTTCTCTCAGCGACTGTCAGCTCATCAGGGTCCACGCAGGCAGCACTGTCTCCTCGTGACTCAGGGATCCCCCCGGCCATCCGGCAGCTCGAGCCCGACTCAGAAGCCGGTCGTTTTGAATCAGCGCTGTGCGGAACCTCCTCCTCAATAGGATCTTTATACGCCGATCGTCCGATAAGCACCCCGGTCCTCTCCTCTTCAAACTCTGAATCCGCAGGCAACTGGCCAACCGTCAATACGGTCAGTAGTCGACGCCAAGAACCGCATAAAAGTGGTTTTCCCTCCTCCTCCGGTCTCCACCTCAAGCACTGTTCCATGTCTGCAAACATCGCCTCCATTCCGCTCACCGGGGGGAGGGGCGCTCCCAGTCCTGCCACGCCGTACACTCCCGTTCCCATCTCATCAAGGGGACCTCAGTCACAGTCGGAAGATGGGGGCCCTCCATCTTCACTGCTCGCGACCAACGAGCGCCCGACATAGGGGAAAGCTGGAGACCCGGCAGGCAATTCAGGGTAGGCTGCAAAATGGCTGACAGCCGACCAGGCCCGAAAATAAAACCACAGAAAATCTCAGCTGCACCCCGGGGGGGGGACAAAAACGGGCCCCGGAGCAATCCACGTAGTAGCCAGCCCCGCAGGAACTCTAGTAAAGGGTTTTCTAGGTGGAAACTCCAATAAAAGTTGCTGAAATCATGAAAGTTTTGCGGAGCTCCACCAGAGCACGTCTGCTTCCATGCGGTGCCGGCCACGCCCCCCAGCATTGCTTTTTTATAGGGATTTCTCTGCCCTCAAACAGGCACCGTATGTGCAGGCAATTCGCCAGGATTTGGCGAATTGCCTGCTCTCTGGATAGCCGAATGGCCAAGAAAGGTAACCGAAAGCTGATTTTCAGCGTTCGGTTACCTTTCTCAAGCAATTCGGATCTCTTTGAATAACCCTGATAATGTTTGTGTTGTATTATTTTAAGCAGACTGTGTTTTTCAAATTGTTGTGACTTAGATGAAGATCAGAGCACATTTTATGATCAATTCATGCAAAACTCCACGTAATCCCAAAGGGTTCACATACTTTTTCTTGCCACTGTACATGTACATACCCCCCACAGACCTGTGTGTATATACACACATACCCCCAAAGAGATATATATATATATATATATATATATCTCTCTGGGGGTGTGTGTATATACACAGGTCTGTGGGGGGTATCTACATGTATGTGTGTGGGGATATGTATACACACACATATCCCCACAGACATACATACATACTCCTACAGACCTGTATATACACTGTATGCGTATATATATATATATATATATATATATATATATATATATATATATATTAAAAAAATCTGTAATGAAGAAGGCACACAGGGATTTGATAGAATAAAAATGAGATACTTTATTCAAAGTTACATTAAAAATTGATTTTTTTAATGTAACTTTGAATAAAGTATCTAATTTGTATTCTATCAAATCCCTACGTGCCTCCTTCACCACGGATTTTTTCTATAACTCACCACGGGAGTTCAGCACCAGGGCAAGAAGTACATGCTACTGGAAAACCTGGAACCTGGCTAGCAGCACTCTTCACCTTATACTAGGGGCTGTCAAATATAATCGTCCTCCTGATGCACCGCGATGCTGCCTCCCACGATTCTGCATCGATTAACTCAGGCTGCTAATCGATTCATGGCCACGCCCCCTCCACCTCCTCCATCTTTCCAGGAAGCGCTGGCTCTCCCGAGTCAAACGTGCAGCACAACCTAAAATCCCCCCTCCCATGTCTGCCTCTGAAGCGGCTTTAAAAGGAAACAGAGCAAAAGGTGTCTGCTTAAGCCACACTGGACGCCCCACCCCCGATCCTCCGCAGCACAGGCCGGCAGTCTGTAGGCATTCCTCAATTTAACCCTATGTCAGAGGGACAGACTCAAGCAGGAGGACACCGGATGCACTGCTGCCTTATACAGCATGGATACAAGGTGGAGGGCATCAGTTTTCTTTGCATTTACAAGATTTTTCTACTAATTTGACTTTAGATTAGCTGTATTCGGCTTAGTCTAGTACTCCTGGTCATTCTGGTTAATCAACCTTAACCAATCAGTAGGAGCTTCCAAATTGCAGAGGAGCTGCTTCCAGCTATACACCTGCACCAAGAAAACTCCTCCTCCTCAAAGCACAAATCTAGTTATGGAAGCTGTGTGTAAAGGGCGCTATGGCGCTCACCCAGGATAAGCGTAGTTTGGATCTTAAATGGACAGATGATTACAATACGAAAGTTCAAGACAAAAAGCACTGTAATACCTTAAGTCCCAAACCAGGGAGGTATTACATAAACCTGAATACCACGCAACAACAATTGGTTTCAAGACCAAGAGGTTGCAGAGCGAAAGCACTTTAACTCTTTATACACAGATATAAAGACTTAAGACTTGAGCATAACGTGAGTAAGAAAAAGCGTGTTTATCGATCTAGTTGTGATTGCTTTTAACAACAGTTGTGGTGCATGAAATATATGTTAGAGGAAATACACTTATACTTGCTCTAAACTACACAACGTCAGCACTCTCTATAGTCAGCAGCATGCAGGGCAGGACTTCTATATAGCGACTTGATTCAGTGAATTGTAAGTCAGGTCTACTTGCATAGATCATGCGAGATATAGAGTACCCAGGCTGAGGAACCGTTAAGCAAATCGGAAGGTTGGTTAAGCGAACAACCTGTAGGGCAGAACTCCCAAAGGGAAACAGGCGGCGAAACATAGGCCTGCAACACAGACAAACACACAGGGAATGAAGCGTGGGAATCGTCAGTGGGAAAGCCGGGTCTGTCAAAAATCAGGGTCCTCGTACAAGCAATCAATCGGTAACTGGAAAAGCAGAAAAGCAAAACTGACTCAAGGTACAACTGGCGATGCGGGAAATTTACTCCACGTCAGGGCGACGAATTGAGACTCGCGCCCTGTACATAAGGCCGGCGGCTGCGCGTCATCATGCCAAGCCCCGCCCCTTCAGACGCCAATGTGGCACCTGGCCAGCCAGCGACGCCGCCGGGCGCCCAGACCCTCCCAGGCAGCGCTGCGGGGGCAGAGGACGTCACACTGTGGTTCCAGTACAATGCTGTTAGGGGGTATCTGTCCTGCTTTAGTACAGAGCTCTTTTCAATATGAATGAAATGGTACATTGATCATATTGTCATTCTAACTAATTGCAGAACCTTTTCAGTTCAATTTTACGTAATCTGAATAGAATGAAATAATTATTGATAAAACATTTGGACTGTGTTATCCTTCAAGATTGTAAGCTCCTATGAGCAGGGCCCTCAGCTCCTATCGTTTCCATCCTATGTCCGTTTATCTGTTTCTCATTCCCTTTGGTTATTGTAAAGCGCTGCGGAAACTGTTGGCGCTATATAAATGATGACAATAATAATAATCCCTGCAAATTATTATTATTATTGTCAACATTTATATAGCGCCAACAGTTTCCGCAGCGCTTTACAATAACCAAAGGGAACAAAATACAGATAAACGGACAAAATACAGATAAAGATGGAATCAAGAGGTGTAGAGGGCCCTGCTCATAGGAGCTTACAGTCAAATCTGCACTCTCCTGCCATACACTGCCTGTGTCCCCAGATATCTGCCAGTAACTGGTGATGATGGAAGTAGTATTCCCCCAGCAGTCAAGAGATACAGGTTGCTGGCATTATACGGGCACTCTAAGGGCTGTGGAGCTCTGTGATACAGTAATGTGTGGTGTGTATGAGTTTATCACAGACCTCCACAGCAATAAAACTCACAATAATGTGCAGTGTGTGTGTGAATCTGAGAGTCTAAAACCATTGGCAAATTGGGCAGTAATCTAGATGCATCGCGGAATCGAATCGCATCAAATCGTTGACTGGGTAATCGTAATCAAATTGAATCGTGAGACCAGTGAAGATGCGCAGCCCTAATGTTCGTACACACAGCTCTACAAAGCACGAGCCTCTTATGGAGGATTGCGCTTTGTAGACCCATCTGCTGTCTGTCATATCGGCACGACTGGGAGGAATACAGCATGTCTGCAGTAATGTGCATTACTAGTACACACGTTACGTCATGTGCTCCTAACAGTCAATCCATCATAATACTACAACAGGCATTGGGGGTTGCAACAGAAGCACTTAAGGGATTATTCAGAGAGCACTGACATTTTGGTGCTCTCTCGCCCGGCGCACTTCGGCAAGATCAATTCACTGACCTTGCGGTAAATTAAGCATTCACCGCAAGGTCCTCGAAGTGTGCCGAAGGGCTCCGCCGATCATCCCGTCAACGACGATCTGCCCAACGCAGCCACTGAAAACGTTCAGCTGCTGAACTGAGGGTAAAGAAAGAAAATGGCAATTTTTTTTTAAAAAAAAGTTATTTAAAACAAAAAAGATTCATGGAAATAATAAAAAAGGTTCTATAACAAATAATAAAAAGAGGTCTGTTATGTATGGGGAAAAAAATCCACGGGGAAGAGTCTCCCCTTTTAACCCCTTTTAAGCGGTGCCTGGCTTTAACCCCTCTGGCACGTGTCACGATTCAGTGCCATCCGGCGCTGAATCGTGGCCTAGCTCCGGTGGGTTGGCCGCCATCTTGGATGGCGGCTCCACCTCTGTTTTCCCACCTCGCTGCCGGACATCATCGCACATTGCGTGATGACGACAGATAGCCAGGGAGCCCCCTATATCTCCAGAACCGTGGCAGCTAGGGAGTCATGGAGGATGTCATTCGAAAGGTCTGAGCATGACCTTTCGAATGAAACCCAAAATGACCAGGTTCAAAGTAAAAAAATAAAAATATATTAAAAATTAAAAATAGAAAAAACCCTGGGTTTTCTTGTGTGTTGTTTTTATTAATGCAGCAATATTGTTCACATTTCAATTATAATGTGAACAATGATGCTGCACTAATGATTTTTTTCTATGTGGTGTGTTTGCTAAAAATCACGTAATCCCCCCCCCCAAAAATGGAACGAGTCCCCATTTCTAAATTTTTTGTTTTCTACAGACAGGACATGACGTATACATATAAAAATGATATATTATGAATCTGCCGAGTCTGCCGGAAAGAACGATATATAATATGTCTGGGTCATATCGTAAAATGTGGCTTCAAATCGCGTTAAAACATGATGAGCAAAAGCGGGAAAAATTAGCACAGCACACAGTGGTGAAATGCCTCAGCAGTGAAGGGGTTAACCCCCCCTTTTGCCCCCCCAAACTAGATTTTCAGAAAATGGTAAAATACGTGTTTATTTATCAAGACGAATCTAAATACTAATTTTAAGGCAGGCCTCGGATGCTTCATATTTGCAATCTCTTTCTTTATTACTCCTATAGCAGTAAAGAAGAGTGATAACAAGAACATGAAAAAACACAGGTCAAACCCCCAACGTGGGGTACCCCTCCTCTTAGTAAGCCCGCCCCCCTAGTCCATAAACAGTCTGGGCTGGAGCAGTAACGCCCTCTTTCTTTACTGCTCCTGTTCAGGACAAGATGAGTATAATTTTCTCCTCAATTTTATTCATTAAATTTTCCTTTTCAGATATTTTTATATGTATTTAACTATTCTGATTCATTGGGACGGGTGCTGACTTACCCCGGCTATAACCGCGGGGGTCAGCGCCCGCCCGGCGGGAAAACTCCGGCGATAATTTCTGGGTTTCCTGCCGCTGGCTTTTTATGCGTTTCACCGCTGGTTTATTGGGTTGCCTGTTACCCACAGTTTGGTGCACTCGCGCATTACCTCCAATCCTATCTCACTGGTGCCTTCGCGGCCGGCCGAGCTCTCGTGGGAGACGCGCACGAGATCCCGGCGGCCATTTTAAACACCACCTGACCGCGTGTATCTCCGCGCGCACTCACAGCTCCCTGTTTCCCGACACGGACGGATCTCAGTGACCGGACCCATGGCCCTTCTCATCAAAACTGGGGGTGATAGATCTCCCCATGCGGGGGAATCAGACTCCGCGGGGAGCTCACGATAATCAGAGCAGTCAGATGCTTTTGCTTCTCCCCCACCTCCGAAAAAGCGGTCGAAGACAGCGGCCCGTTTTGCCGCCATGGAAACAGCACTCCAGGCGTCCATTACACGCTCGCTGTCTTCCGCTGTATCCACGCTTTCCTTGTCTTTTCGAAGGACCATGGATGAAGCCGTTGCTTCTATTGCCTCGGCGCCCCCCGCTCCCGGTGCAGGCCCTGCTCCTCCACTAGACCCGGCTGTACCCTCTGGCTCTGATCAGCCTAGCCTTAAGAAACGTGCTAAAACTAGGCACATTGATACTCCTCCAAGAGGGGCTGGCATCCCCGATAATCTGCTTTCTGATGATGGCGAGGTGTCCTCGCACAAGAGAGCCCCTGACCGCGGGGCACTGGTTGCGGTCTCAAAAGATAGGCCTTTACCTACGGGTACTGGCCGGCTCCCCAATCACACTGACTCGGAGAGTGAGGAACCCGAGCACGGGGAGGATGATGGAGCTATAGAGTTATACGCTCCGCATGATGTTGGCCTGTTGGCCGAGGAGGAAAGGCCCCCACCACCCTTACTGTCTGCCAAAGAGGTTGTGTGTGACCCTCAGGGCCGCTCGATGTTTTCCCGGGCGGGGTTCTTACACCCACGTTCCACTGCATGGTCCCCGATGCCTCATGTGGAGATGTGGGTGGATGCCCACATGCGGCTCCCTATGGATAAGGAGACCAGGGTGAATATGAGGGCGGAATGTCCTCGTCCCACCACCACGGGTAAGACCTGTCTCACTCCAGTGGTGGATGAGGACTTTGTAAAATTTATGACCAACAAAGGATGGTCCCCCAAAAAAGGGGTTGATATGGCTTTCAGAGTCTGCGAAGATAAAGTGTTGGATGTTGCATCCCCGTTGATTTACCTCCTTGACATGGTAGAGGATGCTCGCTTGCAAGGTACCCCCTTGGATTTGGAAGATGCCACAGGCTGGATCCAACGCTCCTTATGCCTGTTGGGCGGTGTGAATGCGGCTTTGGCCGCTGAGAGACGAAAGTCTATGATCCTGAGGATGGATCCTCAACTTACGTCCATGGCTAATAAGGACAAAGGTGCCAAGGCTCAAGGCCTCCTATTTGGGGATGGCTTTATTAAAAATATGGGCACATACACCAGCGCCTTTACCGCACTGGATAAGGTGGAGTCAGCCATTAAAAAAGTATTCCCCAAGAAGGTTTTCGACCGGGCTGGTAGAGGAAGGGGCCACTCTGCCAGCCGCGCTGGATCGCTGGGCATTACCAGAGGCTCCTTCCGTTCGTCTAATGCCAACGATTCTGTTCCCACCGCTTACGGTACCTCGGCCCGGGCTCAGGCCTGGAGAGGCCGTGGATTCCGAGGTGGCAGAGCCCAGTTCCGCTCTCGACGACAGACTGGTAAGACTTCCATTTATTGTTCCTCATTTGTCTGTTCGGGTGGGGGGCCGTATCCAGTTTTGTCTCTGAAAATGGGAATTGATTACCGCAGACCCCTGGGTTTTAGATGCCGTCAGAGGATTCGAGATAGATTTCGAGACTATTCCTCCCTTCCAGTCTGTGACACCTCGACCTCTCAGTTTTTCTGTGGAACAGGAACGGTTAGTTCAGGACGAGATAACGGCCCTGGCTTTGAAAGGGGCCATAGAGGAGGTCGCTTGGGACTCCCCCAAGTTTGTAAGCAACCTGTTCCTCGTTGTGAAGAAAGGGGGCGGAACGCGCCCCGTGATAAATCTCAGGGAACTCAATTTATGGGTGTCATACCGCCATTTCCAGATGGAAGGTTTTCATACCCTCAGGGATATACTCAACGAACGAGACTGGCTTGTCAAATTAGATCTAAAGGACGCATATCTCTCCGTCCCCATGGCGCCGGCTTCCAGAGACTTCTTATGCTTCCCCTGGCGCGGTCACATGTGGCGCTTCGCGTGTCTACCGTTCGGCCTTTCATCCGCTCCGTGGTGCTTCACGAAGCTTATGAAACCCGTTGTGGAGTCCCTACGGGTGAGGGGTGTGCGGCTCGTGATTTACCTGGACGACATCCTGCTGATGTCGGATTCCTCAGAGTCTCTTCGTCTACATCTGTCATGGACGCTCTCCCTCTTGCAGGACTTGGGCTTCCTGATCAATGTGGAGAAGTCTCTATTGGTTCCCACGCGTTGTCTGGAATTTCTGGGTTTTCTCCTAGATTCGCATGCCATGACGCTCAGCGTCCCGGTTCCCAAGGTCTGCTCCATCCGCAAGGAGGTACGCTCCCTCCTCAGGGACCACTCACCCACCCTGAGGGAATTGGCGAGGGTGATTGGTCTCCTAGCGGTGACTCGTTTGGCAGTTCTGCCTGCTCCATTGCACTACAGGGCCCTCCAGAGATTGAAGGCCCGTTCTCTCCGGTCGGTGGCGGATTATTCCCGCAGGGTTCCCCTCTCGGACGACGCGAAGATGGATCTGACATGGTGGCTCACGGACTGGTCTCGTTGGAATGCTCGCCCAGTGCGTCTTCCCGTACCGTCACTGACCATAGAATCCGACGCGAGTCGTTTGGGCTGGGGGGCACGTTGCGCCGAGTTAGAGACAGGAGGCGGTTGGTCAACTCAGGAGGTACATCTCCACATCAATGCTCTGGAGCTCATGGCGGCATTTTTCGCCCTGAAATGTTTCTCCAGGGGGACCAGCCACCGCTGTATTCTTCTGAAGCTGGACAACCTGTCAGCTGTCAAGTATATCAATGCCCTGGGGGGACCTCGGTCGTTGGCTCTGACGTCGGCGGCGGCCGATCTATGGAACTTTTGTCTTCCCCGCTGTCTGTTCGTGGTGGCTCAGTATCTTCCAGGTCTCGCCAATACAGTGGCGGACTGGAATTTGCGCCATCTGACGGATTTGGGGGATTGGCGCCTGTTGCCATCGGTGTTTGCCGCCTTAGACGGGCTGTGGGGTCCTCTCCAGGTGGATCTGTTCGCATCCAGACTGAACCGGCAGTTGCCGGCCTTTTACAGTTGGCGTCCGGACCCGGAGGGCACGGACGCCTTCCTTCAATTGTGGCCGGAGGGTCGTCTTTATGCCTTCCCTCCGTTTCAGCTGTTATTGCGTGTTTTGAGGCATCTTTACAACACCAGTGCGGAACTAGTCTTGGTGACACCGCTCTGGCGGTCCCAGCCGTGGTTTCCCCTCCTGTTGGAATGCTCTCTGGCCCCGCCCAGGCGGATTCCAGACTCGTGGTCCCTGCTTACGGGACCGGACGGCCTCCCTCACCCATTGCTGCTGGAGGGTCGACTGCCCCTAGTGGCCTGGTTGGTCTCCGGTTCTTGTGGCGGGCCACAGGAATTTCACCGAGAACTGAGGAATTGCTTCAGCACGCATGGGCCCCGGGCACGATGGGGGCCTACCGTTCTGCCTGGTCAGCTTGGCACGATTGGTGTTTGCGAAGGGGTGAAGATTCCACTTCTGCCCCTCTAGACTCGGTTCTGGATTTCCTGTCTTCATTGTTTGATTCGGGGTTGGCTTTCCGTACCATCAATGTGTACCGGTCAGCTTTGTCGGCGGGCCATCGGGGTTTTGATCACTTTCCCCTGGGTAGACACCCCTTGGTCTGCCGTCTTCTCAAAGGGGTACGTCTGTCTCGTCCCCCGGCACCCCGTTACTCCTCTACGTGGGACGTGACTATGGTGGTGTCGTTCCTCCGCTCGTGGCCGGTTAATGCTTCTTTGTCTTTGCGGCAATTGTCTGCTAAACTGTTGGTTTTGTTTTGCCTTATATCTTGTAAGCGTGTTGGGGACGTCAGGGCGCTGGATTTTGGTGTACGTTCCTTCTCGCCGGACGGCGTTTGTTTTGACGTTTCGCGTCGTACCAAGACGGCGATTCGTACGGTGTTTTTTCCGGCTTTTCCGATGATTCCTGAATTGTGTCCGGTTCTTTGCCTCCAAGAGTATGAGAGTCGTACATTGGCTCTTCGTCCCCTGCCGGGGTCCCCGTTGTTTATCTCGTTTCGGATTCCTCATAAGCCTGTTAGCTCCCCGACTTTGGCTCGTTGGGCTCATTGGCTGTTGGATCTTGCTGGGATCGATGTTTCGCGCTTTGGCGTTCATTCCATACGTAGTGCAGCGGCTTCTAATGCTTTTATGGCGGGTTGCCGCCTTGAACACATTATGAAGTCGGCGGATTGGTCACGTGAATCTACGTTTCGTACGTTTTATTTTAAGCCGGTCTCTCGTTGGTCACAGGCACTGATGCGTTGAACGTGCAAATATGTCGCCTCCGAGGCCTGCTTTAAAATTCCCAAATTTTCCTAGTCCCGGTGACGGAAAGTTTGGATTTTAATAAGGACTCGGAGGCGAGTATTTCCCACCTCTCCCGCCCTGAGGGGGGTGTGTTCTAGACCGGCCTGGATGGTTGTATTTAAGCGCAGCGCTCGACTGTTTATGATTTGTCTCCTGGTGTTCGGGGGCGGGAAGCTGAGGGTTCGGTGTTGTTCCTTCCTAATACCTGCCTTCGTGTTCTGTTCTCATTACAGCTACTTGATGATCTATGGACGGTGTCTCCCTGCGGGATTGACGTGCGCTCTGGACGGCGCTACTGTTCGCTGTTTTTTGATCTTGTGGTTCCAGTCGCATGAAGAAAGAGGGCGTTACTGCTCCAGCCCAGACTGTTTATGGACTAGGGGCGGGCTTACTAAGAGGAGGGGTACCCCACGTTGGGGGTTTGACCTGTGTTTTTTCATGTTCTTGTTATCACTCTTCTTTACTGCTATAGGAGTAATAAAGAAAGAGATTGCAAATATGAAGCCTCCGAGTCCTTATTAAAATCCAAACTTTCCGTCACCGGGACTAGGAAAATTTGGGAATTTTCACATCTGTAACGTCGTCTGTTTTTGAGATATAGGTATCTTGAGTAAAATATTCAACCCCCTTAGGGGCGGAGTCAAGGTCCTCATACAATCCGGGTCAGTAAATCAGAATGAAACAAAAAAATCAGTGACTTGTAAACCAATGTACTCAACGATGCGGAAAAATAATCCACGTCAAGGCAGCGACTCAGATCGTGCGCTCTTTACTTAAAGGCCGGCAGCTCCATGTCATCACGCTGCACCCCGCCCCGCGAATGCTGGA
This sequence comes from Leptobrachium leishanense, assembly GCA_009667805.1. Classification (NCBI taxonomy): domain Eukaryota; kingdom Metazoa; phylum Chordata; class Amphibia; order Anura; family Megophryidae; genus Leptobrachium; species Leptobrachium leishanense. The sequence continues at coordinate 92,451 of RXON01004376.1, read as the reverse complement.
GCTCTTGGCACTCGGCCAGCTAACGGCACCATGTGCCCGGGACCCCCTTGAGACCCGCAGGCTCCCCAGATGTAACAGCCCACCACAGGCTTCATGGGAGAACGTGCAGCGCGCCCCCCCACAGGATTTGTGGGGGGCCGTGCAGCACCCCCACACAGGATTCGTGGGGGGCCGTGCAGCGCCCCCCACAGGCTTCGTGGGAGGTCGTGCAGCGCCCCCACACAGGCTTTGTGGGAGGCCGTGCAGCGCCCCCCCCCCACAAGATTCGTGGGAGGCCGTGCAGCTTAAAGGCCGGCTTCGTGGGAGGCCGTGCAGCGCCCCCCCACAGGATTCGTGGGAGGCCGTGCAGCGCCCCCCACACAGGCTTTGTGGGAGACCATGCAGCGCCCCCCCCCACAGGCTTCGTGGGAGGCCGTGCAGCGTCCCCCACGGGCTGCAGCACCTTCCACAGGCTTCATGGGAAATCAGGCAGCTCCCACTACAGGCTTTATGACAGGCCGTGCCCCCCACACAGGCTTCATGGGAGGCCGTGCAGCACCCCCCCACACAGGGTTCGTGGGAGGCCGTGCAGCATCCCCCACAGGCTTCGTGGGAGGCTGTGCAGTAGGGCTGTGCAATATTGACAAAATAATCATATTGCGATTTCTTGAATGAATATTGCGCTTGCGATTTTATTTGCGATTTAGCCAATTGTTTTTGCTTTTTCAAACATGCTACATACATTCTAAATGTATTCAGTATTCAGCACATGGATACTGACCCAGCACATGGATACTGACCCAGCACATGGAAATACTGCCCCAGCACATGGAAATACTGCCCCAGCACATGGAAATACTGCCCCAGCACATGGATATACTGCCCCAGCACATGGATATACTGCCCCAGCACATGGATATACTGAGAGCCCCCAGCACATGGATATACTGCCCCAGCACATGGATATACTGCCCCAGCACATGGATATACTGCCAGCCCCCAGCACATGGATACTGCCCCAGCACATGGATATACTGCCCCAGCACATGGATACTGCCCCAGCACATGGATAATATTGCCCAGCACATGGATACTGCCCCAGGACATGGATACTGCCCCAGCACATGGATACTGCCCCCAGCACATGGATACTGCCCCAGCACATGGATACTGCCCCAGCACATGGATACTGCCCCAGCACATGGATACTGCCCCAGCTCATGGATATTGCCCTCAGAACATGGATACTGCCCCAGCTCATGGATACTGCTGCCCCAGCTCATGGATAATTGGATACTGCCCCAGCTCATGGATTACTGCCCCAGCACATGGATACTGCCCCAGCTCATGGATATTGCCCCCAGAACATGGATACTGCCCCAGCTCATGGATAATTGGATACTGCCCCAGCACATGGATATTGCCCCCAGAACATGGATACTGCCCCAGCTCATGGATAATTGGATACTGCCCCAGCTCATGGATACTGCCCCAGCACATGGATACTGCCCCAGCACATGGATAATGCCCCAGCACATGGATAATGCGCCAGCACATGGATACTGATCCAGCTCATGGATACTGCCCCAGCTCGTGGATATCCGCAGCTCACCTCTGTAGCGCCGCTGTGTTCTGTGCGCCACGTGTTCGGCTCCCTGTTAACTTCCGCCGGCATATGGAGCTTGGGCGCTCGCCTGGGGGAACCATGTGATGAGCCGCGAGAACGCGGCTCGTCACGTGGTTCCCCCTGCGAGCGCCCAAAGCACCATGCCGCCGCACCATGCCGCCGCCGGAAGTTACAGCCGAAAATCGCAAAATCGCAGCCTTATGCGATTTAGAAATCGCAGGGGCGGAAATCGCGATTCGATTGCGATTAATTGCACAGCCCTACTGTGCAGCGTCCCCCACAGGCTGCAGCACCTCCCACAGGTTTCATGGGAAACCGTGCAGCTCCCACTACAGGCTTTATGGGAGGCAGTGCAGCGTCCCCCACAGGTTTCATGGGAGGCCTTGCAGCACCCCCCACAGGCTTCATGGGAGGGGGTGCACCGCCTCCCCCAGGCCTCATGGGAAACATGCATTTTGCCGCCCCCCTCCCAATGAACTGACATATGCATGTAAATGTACTCAGACTACATGTGTATTACATTAGTGGTGGGTGTGAGATGGGACTAAGTGTGGGGTTCTCTAGGCAGCATAGAAACGTGTGTCAGCGAGCGAGCTGCCAGTGAAGTGAGTGAGCTGCCAGCGAAGTGAGTGTGTGAGCTACCAGTAAGTAGTGAGCTACCAGAGAAGTGAGTGTGTAAGCTGCCAGTGGAGTGTGTGAGCTGCCAGTGGAGAGTGTGAACTGCCAGTGGTGTGAGTGAGCTGCCTATACCATGCGTGTGTGAGTGAGCTGCCAATGCCATGTGTGTGTGAGTGAGCTGTCTGCCAGTGAAATGTGTGAGCTGCCAGGGGAGTGTGTGAGTGAGCTGCCAGTTTACCGAGTGTGTGACTGAGCTGCCAGTGGAGTCTGAGGTGCCAGTGGAGTGTGTGAGGTGCCAGTGGAGTAAGTGAGCTGCCAGTGAAGTGAGTGTGTGAGGTGCCAGTGAAGTGAGTGTGTGAGGTGCCAGTGAAGTGAGTGTGTGAGTGAGCTGCCAATGCAGTAAGTATGTGAGTGAGCTGCCTGCCAGTGAAGTGTGTGAGCTGCCAGTGGAGTGTGAGCTGCCAGTGGTGTGAGTGAGCTGCCTATACCATGCATGTGTGAGTGAGCTGCCAATGCCATGTGTTTGTGAGCTGTCTGCTAGTGAAATGTGTGAGGTGCCAGTGGAGTGTGTGAGGTGCCAATGAAGTGAGTGTGTGAGCTGCCACTGCAATGAGTGTGTGTGAGCTGCCAGTGAAGTGAGTGTGTAAGCTGCAAATGCAGTGAGTGTGTGAGCTGAAAGTGAAGTGAGCTGCCAGTGAGTGATGTCAGTGTGTGCTATGTATGATTAATGCATTATGCTGCGGCCACACAACACGGAAAGAATGTCTGTGAGAATGGACTTCTTTCCACACAGATGCCCATGTGGCCACCACGTTGTGTGTATGTTCGTACACACAGCTCTACAAAGCACAACCTCTTATGGAGTATCGCGCTTTGTAGACCCATCTGTTGTCTGTTGTATCGGCTTGATGGGGAGGAATGCAGCATGTCCGCAGTAATGTGCATTACTAGTGCACACGTTACATCGTGTGCTTCTCCCAGTCGATCCATCGTAATGCTACGACGGGCACAGGGGGTCGCAACAGAAGCACTTAAGGGGTTACGGTACTCAGAGAGAACTGAAATTTCGGTGTTCTTTCATTTGGCGCACTTCGGCAAGTTCAATTCGCCGACCCTGCAGTAAATTAAGCATTCACCGCAGGGTCCCTGTAGTGCGACTAAGAGATCCGCCGATCAACCTGCCGACCGCCGGTGACGATCTGCCAAACTCCGCTGCTAAAAAAAGCCGATCAGCCGCCGAACTGAGGGTAAAAAATACAAACAAAAGAAAAACGGCAATCTTAAAAAAAGGCATTTAAAAAAAAAAAGTATGGAAATAATAAAAAGGTCCAATTAAAAAATGGGAATCAAAAATTTCACCTAAAAAAAATTTCAGAAAAATGACTAAAAAATTCTAAATAATAAAATAAAAAAGATTTTTTGCTGCAAATGAAAGGAATAAACTGTTGAATAAAAATAATAATAGGAACAATATTTTTTTTTCCATTGAATCCTATGGGATTCGTCTGTTTAACCCTTTCGCTGCTGAGGCTTTTCCCGCCTCTGTGCTGAGGTCATTTTTACCGATTTTGCTCATCTTGATTAAACGCGTTTTGAAGGCTTATTTTAGTATATGACCCAGACATATTATATATCGTTCTTTCCATCAGACTCTGCAGATTCATAATATGTCATTATTATATGTATACGTTATGTCATGTCTGTATATTATAACAAAAAATGCAATAAAATATGAATTTTCAATAATTTACAACGTGTAAAGTGTTTTTTTTTCACATTTTAACATGCGAGCAATTGTGGTTATATTTTGTATGGGGTGCGCTTGTTAACCCCTTCCCGACCGCGGACGTACCATGTACGTCATTGCAGCGGGTCTCTCTTAGAGTCCCGGCATCCGTGCAATGGGCTGAGAAGTGCCGGGGCACCATGTGATCGCTCCCCGGGAGCGATCTACATCCGGTTGCACCGGAGAGGTGCCCGGCACTTCTAAAGAGCGCTGGAAGCGATCGATCGCTTCCAGCAGCTCAAACCCCATTGCAGGCTGCCTGGGAGTCCAGGCAGCCGTGCAATGGTGGCTACAAGTGCCGGGGCACCTTGTGATCGCTCCGGGAGCGATCTACATCCGGTTTGACCGGAGAGGTGCCCGCACTTGTAAAGAGCGCTGGAAGCGATCGGTATCGCTTCCAGCTGCTCTGTGTATATTGCAGGGATGCCTCGACATCGAGGCATCCTTGCAATATGCTTACCTGCCGCCGGTCCGTCGGTGATCGCTCCCCCCGAGCGATCACTTCCGGTAGCGGCAGGAAGTACTGAGTGCCACGAGGTATCGTGGCACTCAGTACAAAAAGTGATCATAAGTGATCAGGTGCTCTGCTGGGTGCCTTGAGGGATCAAGGCACCCAGCAGAGTAAATAAAGTGTAAAAAAAGTGTAAAAAAAAAAAAAAATGAATAAAAACGAATAAAATAAAATAAACTGACAGCCAAGATGGCGCTGCCCTTCTAAGGCAGGGTCATCTTGGGGCTGAGTGGGATGTTCCTAGCCTGCCTCATCAGAGAGGCAGGCTAGCAACATCCAATCAGAAGTAAAAAAAAATCAAAATAAAATCTCTAATTTGTCAGGTCAGGTCAATATTTTTGTAAATATTGGCTCTGACCTCTGTGATTCTCCCTCCCTCTCCTCACTTGTGTTTTGGTGAGAGAGAGAGAGAGATCAGATTTGACAGGTTAGAGATTTTAGTGAGATTTAGTGAGATTAGAAAAATTTAGGCAGATTTAGAGAGATTTTAGTGAGATTTAGAAGAATTGTGGCAGGTTTAGAGAGATTTTAGGGAGATTTAGAAGAATTGAGGCAGGTTTAGAGTGATTTAGAGAGATTTAGGTGTATTTGTATTTTCTTGTAAAAACCAACGGTTCTTCTAAGAACCAACAATCCGCTTATTATATATAATAATTATAAAATTTTATAATCTATTATATATAATGTCTGAGAGGGTGTACAGCGCCGAGGAGGCATATGCCATCCTGGCGTCAGAATCTGAGGCATCTGCGTCAGACTCCGACCCTGATTTTGACCCCGCTGACTGTTCAGAGACGTCGCTAGATACGTTGTCTACGCTGGTTGATGTATCTAGTGAGGTTTCTGATGCAGATCCTGGGTCACCACCTGCCAGCAGGAGACGCACAGCTCCAGCTGAGGAGTGGGTAGTGCCTCATCGCCAGAGGCCAGATATCCCTCCTTTCACGGCAAATCCTGGCATCAATATTGATGTTGCAGGATTTACCGCCACACAGTTTTTGCAGGTGTTTATGGGGGATGATTTGTTGGGCCACATCGTGGCCCAATCAAATCTGTATGCCCATCAGCATTGTGCTGCGAAGCCAGACTCGTACTTGGCAAGGCAGCAATGGACCCCGCTAGATGTGCCAGAATTTCTGAAATTCTGGGCACTTACTATGCTGATGGGCATCATAAAGAAGCCCTCAATTCGCTCCTACTGGAGCAGTAGCCCCATCTGGTCTACCCCCATTTACCCCCAATCAATGTCACGTAGAAGGTATGAAAGCATTTTGCGTTTCATGCACTTCAGTGACAACAGCCTGTGCCCTCCTAGAGAGCATCCCCAGTTTGACAGGCTGTATAAAATCCGCCCCCTGATTACCCACTTCGCCGCCAGGTTTGCAGAGGCTTATACACCGGGAAGGAATATCTGCGTTGATGATCCCTAATGAAATACAAGGGAAGGCTGGGATTCAAGCAGTATATTCCTTCCAAACGCTCCAGGTATGGAGTGAAGGTGTATAAGCTCTGTGACAGCGAGAGTGGGTATACTCAGGCCTTCCGGGTGTACGAGGGAAAGGATAGTAGCCTTGACCCTCCAGGTTGCCCAGAACACATGGGAACCAGTGGCAAGATTGTGTGGGACCTACTTTTTCCCCTGATGAACAAAGGGTACCACTTGTATGTGGATAATTTTTTACAAGTGTCCCTTTGTTCAAGCTGCTGTATTGTTTTGATACAGCAGCATGCGGTACTGTTCGCAAGAACCGCGTAGGTTTCCCAGCACAGCTTGTCCGCACCCGGTTAAAAAGGGGGGAGACCTCAGCTCTGCGCCAAGAGGAGCTGTTGGCGGTAAAGTACAGAGACAAGAAGGATGTATACCTTCTGTCCACCATCCACACTGAGAGGTGTGTGGAGGTCTCTGTACGTGGCAGAGCTGAGCGCATCAGGAAGCCAGTGTGCATCAAAGCCTATAACCGGCATATGGGTGGGGTTGATCTGGCAGATCAGCTGCTCCAGCCCTACCAGATTATGCGGAAGTCAAGGGCCTGGTACAAAAAGGTTGCAATTTACCTGATGCAAATTGCAACCCACAATGCCTTTTTAAAACCCCGAAGTGACACTGTCCTTTTTACAGTTTCAGCTCCAGGTCATTTCGGGGCTTTTGTACCAGGATGCACATGCTCCCCGGGCGGTGATGGGGGACAGAGTTGGGGCTACGCATTTTATTTATAAAATCCCCCCTACTGAGGGCAAACAGAAACCCCAAAAAAGGTGCAGGGTGTGTTTCAAGAGGGGGCAGAGGAGAGACACAATCTTTTACTGCCCAGAATGCCCTGGACAACCCGGTCTGTGTCTTGGGGACTGTTTCAAGATATATCACACTGTGCGTGATCTGTGATTTTTTTTTTCCTTTCTATTTTTTTCTCAAACTCCAGTTAGTTAGTTCAGTTTAGTTTTTTTTTTTCTTTTACTGCACCAGACTTTTACATTTTATTCGTACATTTTTATGTTCTACAATTGGTGCTGTATTTTGCCAAAACCTTTGCACACCTATGCATGGGGGGCATGGGTGTACTCAGGGTGTACACAGTCCAAATCTAATGTGGGCGTAAAAATAAAAATGAAAATTACCGCCACACACCTTCTCAAATGTTTTGGGCTAAAACCGTTGCATCCATGGCATCAAAGCACTCCATATGCAATACCTTGGGGTGTCAACATAACAAATATAAACAATTTTCTGGCAATAATTCAAACTGGGGTACGCGGTAGACCCAAAACCAAAGCTAGGCCTAGCTGAAGAAATGATCTCAATTTCAACTCCAATGACAAAGTCATAAAAATTGTATTTGAACCTTCCCAAAATCCTGGCAAACCTATGCATGGGGGGCATGGGTGTACTCAGGAGACCTTGCAGAAAACAACCTGGAGAGTTTTCATGCAGTACAAATAACAGTGTCTCCTAAATCACAGTCCAAATCTAATGTGGGCGTAAAAATCTGAAAATTGAAAAATTACACCACACACCTTCTCAAATGTTTTGGGCTAAAACCGTTGCATCCATGGCATCAAAGCACTCCATATGCAATACCTTGGGGTGTCAACATAACAAATATAAACAATTTTCTGGCAATAATTCAAACTGGGGTACGCGGTAGACCCAAAACCAAAGCTAGGCCTAGCTGAAGAAATGATCTCAATTTCAACTCCATGACAAAGTCATAAAAATTGTATTTGAACCTTCCCAAAATCCTGGCAAACCTATGCATGGGGCATGGGTGTACTCAGGAGACCTTGCAGAAAACAACCTGGAGAGTTTTCATGCAGTACAAATAACAGTGTCTCCTAAATCACAGTCCAAATCTAATGTGGGCGTAAAAATCTGAAAATTGAAAAATTACACCACACACCTTCTCAAATGTTTTGGGCTAAAACCGTTGCATCCATGGCATCAAAGCACTCCATATGCAATACCTTGGGGTGTCAACATAACAAATATAAACAATTTTCTGGCAATAATTCAAACTGGGGTACGCGGTAGACCCAAAACCAAAGCTAGGCCTAGCTGAAGAAATGATCTCAATTTCAACTCCAATGACAAAGTCATAAAAATTGTATTTGAACCTTCCCAAAATCCTGGCAAACCTATGCATGGGGGGCATGGGTGTACTCAGGAGACCTTGCAGAAAACAACCTGGAGAGTTTTCATGCAGTACAAATAACAGTGTCTCCTAAATCACAGTCCAAATCTAATGTGGGCGTAAAAATCTGAAAATTGAAAAATTACACCACACACCTTCTCAAATGTTTTGGGCTAAAACCGTTGCATCCATGGCATCAAAGCACTCCATATGCAATACCTTGGGGTGTCAACATAACAAATATAAACAATTTTCTGGCAATAATTCAAACTGGGGTACGCGGTAGACCCAAAACCAAAGCTAGGCCTAGCTGAAGAAATGATCTCAATTTCAACTCCAATGACAAAGTCATAAAAATTGTATTTGAACCTTCCCAAAATCCTGGCAAACCTATGCATGGGGGACATGGGTGTACTCAGAAGACCTTGCAGAAAACAACCTGGAGAGTTTTCATGCAGTACAAATAACAGTGTCTCCTAAATCACAGTCCAAATCTAATGTGGGCGTAAAAATCTGAAAATTGAAAAATTACACCACACACCTTCTCAAATGTTTTGGCTAAAACCGTTGCATCCATGGCATCAAAGCACTCCATATGCAATACCTTGGGGTGTCAACATAACAAATATAAACAATTTTCTGGCAATAATTCAAACTGGGGTACGCGGTAGACCCAAAACCAAAGCTAGGCCTAGCTGAAGAAATGATCTCAATTTCAACTCCAATGACAAAGTCATAAAAATTGTATTTGAACCTTCCCAAAATCCTGGCAAACCTATGCATGGGGGGCATGGGTGTACTCAGGAGACCTTGCAGAAAACAACCTGGAGAGTTTTCATGCAGTACAAATAACAGTGTCTCCTAAATCACAGTCCACATCTAATGTGGGCGTAAAAATCTGAAAATTGAAAAATTACACCACACACCTTCTCAAATGTTTTGGGCTAAAACCGTTGCATCCATGGCATCAAAGCACTCCATATGCAATACCTTGGGGTGTCAACATAACAAATATAAACAATTTTCTGGCAATAATTCAAACTGGGGTACGCGGTAGACCCAAAACCAAAGCTAGGCCTAGCTGAAGAAATGATCTCAATTTCAACTCCAATGACAAAGTCATAAAAATTGTATTTGAACCTTCCCAAAATCCTGGCAAACCTATGCATGGGGGGCATGGGTGTACTCAGGAGACCTTGCAGAAAACAACCTGGAGAGTTTTCATGCAGTACAAATAACAGTGTCTCCTAAATCACAGTCCAAATCTAATGTGGGCGTAAAAATTCTGAAAATTGAAAAATTACACCACACACCTTCTCAAATGTTTTGGGCTAAAACCGTTGCATCCATGGCATCAAAGCACTCCATATGCAATACCTTGGGGTGTCAACATAACATATAAACAATTTTCTGGCAATAATTCAAACTGGGGTACGCGGTAGACCCAAAACCAAAGCTAGGCCTAGCTGAAGAAATGATCTCAATTTCAACTCCAATGACAAAGTCATAAAAAATTGTATTTGAACCTTCCCAAAATCCTGGCAAACCTATGCATGGGGGGCATGGGTGTACTCAGGAGACCTTGCAGAAAACAACCTGGAGGGTTTTCATGCAGTACAAATAACAGTGTCTCCTAAATCACAGTCCACATCTAATGTGGGCGTAAAAATCAGAAAATTGAAAAATTACAACCACACACTTCTCAAATGTTTTGGGCTAAAACCGTTGCATCCATGGCATCAAAGCACTCATATGCAATACCTTGGGGTGTCAACATAACAAATATAAACAATTTTCTGGCAATAATTCAAACTGGGGTACGCGGTAGACCCAAAACCAAAGCTAGGCCTAGCTGAAGAAATGATCTCAATTTCAACTCCAATGACAAAGTCATAAAAATTGTATTTGAACCTTCCCAAAATCCTGGCAAACCTATGCATGGGGGGCATGGGTGTACTCAGGAGACCTTGCAGAAAACAACCTGGAGAGTTTTCATGCAGTACAAATAACAGTGTCTCCTAAATCACAGTCCAAATCTAATGTGCGTAAAAATCTGAAAATTGAAAAATTACACCACACACCTTCTCAAATGTTTTGGGCTAAAACCGTTGCATCCATGGCATCAAAGCACTCCATATGCAATACCTTGGGGTGTCAACATAACAAATATAAACAATTTTCTGGCAATAATTCAAACTGGGTTACGCGGTAGACCCAAAACCAAAGCTAGGCCTAGCTGAAGAAATGATCTCAATTTCAACTCCAATGACAAAGTCATAAAAAATTGTATTTGAACCTTCCCAAAATCCTGGCAAACCTATGCATGGGGGGCATGGTGTACTCAGGAGACCTTGCAGAAAACAACCTGGAGAGTTTTCATGCAGTACAAATAACAGTGTCTCCTAAATCACAGTCCAAATCTAATGTGGGCGTAAAAATCTGAAAATTGAAAAATTACACCACACACCTTCTCAAATGTTTTGGGCTAAAACCGTTGCATCCATGGCATCAAAGCACTCCATATGCAATACCTTGGGGTGTCAACATAACAAATATAAACAATTTTCTGGCAATAATTCAAACTGGGGTACGCGGTAGACCCAAAACCAAAGCTAGGCCTAGCTGAAGAAATGATCTCAATTTCAACTCCAATGACAAAGTCATAAAATTGTATTTGAACCTTCCCAAAATCCTGGCAAACCTATGCATGGGGGGCATGGGTGTACTCAGGAGACCTTGCAGAAAACAACCTGGAGAGTTTTCATGCAGTACAAATAACAGTGTCTCCTAAATCACAGTCCAAATCTAATGTGGGCGTAAAAATCTGAAAATTGAAAAATTACCACACACCTTCTCAAATGTTTTGGGCTAAAACCGTTGCATCCATGGCATCAAAGCACTCCATATGCAATACCTTGGGGTGTCAACATAACAAATATAAACAATTTTCTGGCAATAATTCAAACTGGGGTACGCGGTAGACCCAAAACCAAAGCTAGGCCTAGCTGAAGAAATTAATCTCAATTTCAACTCCAATGACAAAGTCATAAAAATTGTATTTGAACCTTCCCAAAATCCTGGCAAACCTATGCATGGGGGGCATGGGTGTACTCAGGAGACCTTGCAGAAAACAACCTGGAGAGTTTTCATGCAGTACAAATAACAGTGTCTCCTAAATCACAGTCCAAACTGATGTGGGTGTGAAAATGAAAAATGACCACCAAACAGTATCCAATTTGTTTGGAGCAAACGGATGCATCCATAGCATAAAAACACTCCATTTACAATACTTTGGGGTGTTAGCTTACCAAATATATGCACGTTCATAAACTGGGGTATGTAAAAAGGCCCCTAAAAAGAAGATAAGCAAAGAAGATACTGTATGTCAAATTAGAAAATTGACAAGCACATGTCAAAGATTGGCGTAGCACCCCAAAAACAACAGAACAAATCTATATATGGGTGGTATCAATTTACTCAGAAGATGTTGCTGAACATATTTTGGGGTGTTTTTTGGCAGTAACCCATAACTGGATTTGACAATTCATGCCTAAAGTACAATGTGTGTGAAAAAAATAACACAAAAAGTGACTACCTGAAAGATTGACATAGAGCTAGTGCATGGAAAGTGTTAAAATACAACTCTTTGAAGCGCCCCAGGGTGTGCCCTTTCTAAAAATATATGGTTTGATGGGGGTAAATTACTTTGGCCGGCTTCAAAAATGTCCAAATAGGACATGGGTGCATGATGACGAAACGTGAAATTCCAAGTTGGAAAACTGAAATGCGCCCCCCCAAATAAGGCTATTAGCCCCCAAATGACCCGACATACCTATACATGGGTGGTATCAATTTACTCAGAAGATGTTGCTGAACATATTTTGGGGTGTTTTTTTGGCAGTAACCATAACTGGATTTGACAATTCATGCCTAAAGTACAATGTGTGTGAAAAAATAACACAAAAAGTGACTACCTGAAAGATTGACATAGAGCTAGTGCATGGAAAGTGTTAAAATACAACTCTTTGAAGCGCCCCAGGGTGTGCCCTTTCTAAAAATATATGGTTTGATGGGGGTAAATTACTTTGGCCGGCTTCAAAAATGTCCCAAATAGGACATGGGTGCATGATGACGAAACGTGAAAATTCCAAGTTGGAAAACTGAAATGCGCACCCCCCAAATAAGGCCTATTAGCCCCCAAATGACCCGACATACCTATACATGGGTGGTATCAATTACTCAGAAGATGTTGCTGAACATATTTTGGGGTGTTTTTTGGCAGTAACCCATAACTGGATTTGACAATTCATGCCTAAAGTACAATGTGTGTGAAAAAATAACACCAAAAGTGACTACCTGAAAGATTGACATAGAGCTAGTGCATGGAAAGTGTTAAAATACAACTCTTTGAAGCGCCCCAGGGTGTGCCCTTCTAAAAAATATATGGTTTGATGGGGGTAAATTACTTTGGCCGGCTTCAAAAATGTCCAAATAGGACATGGGTGCATGATGACGAAACGTGAAAATTCCAAGTTGGAAAACTGAAATGCGCACCCCCCAAATAAGGCCTATTAGCCCCAAATGACCCGACATACCTATACATGGGTGGTATCAATTTACTCAGAAGATGTTGCTGAACATATTTTGGGGTGTTTTTTGGCAGTAACCCATAACTGGATTTGACAATTCATGCCTAAAGTACAATGTGTGTGAAAAAATAACACAAAAAGTGACTACCTGAAAGATTGACATAGAGCTAGTGCATGGAAAGTGTTAAAATACAACTCTTTGAAGCACCCCAGGGTGTGCCCTTTCTAAAAAATTATGGTTTGATGGGGGTAAATTACTTTGGCCGGCTTCAAAAATGTCCCAAATAGGACATGGGTGCATGATGACGAAACGTGAAAATTCCAAGTTGGAAAACTGAAATGCGCACCCCCCAAATAAGGCCTATTAGCCCCCAAATGACCCGACATACCTATACATGGGTGGTATCAATTTACTCAGAAGATGTTGCTGAACATATTTTGGGGTGTTTTTTGGCAGTAACCATAACTGGATTTGACAATTCATGCCTAAAGTACAATGTGTGTGAAAAAATAACACAAAAAGTGACTACCTGAAAGATTGACATAGAGCTAGTGCATGGAAAGTGTTAAAATACAACTCTTTGAAGCACCCCAGGGTGTGCCCTTTCTAAAAATATATGGTTTGATGGGGGTAAATTACTTTGGCCGGCTTCAAAAATGTCCCAAATAGGACATGGGTGCATGATGACGAAACGTGAAAATTCCAAGTTGGAAAACTGAAATGCGCGCACCCCCAAATAAGGCCTATTAGCCCCCAAATGACCCGACATACCTATACATGGGTGGTATCAATTTACTCAGAAGATGTTGCTGAACATATTTTGGGGTGTTTTTTTGGCAGTAACCATAACTGGATTTGACAATTCATGCCTAAAGTACAATGTGTGTTAAAAAATAACACAAAAAGTGACTACCTGAAAGATTGACATAGAGCTAGTGCATGGAAAGTGTTAAAATACAACTCTTTGAAGCGCCCCGGGTGTGCCCTTTCTAAAAATATATGGTTTGATGGGGGTAAATTACTTTGGCCGGCTTCAAAAATGTCCCAAATAGGACATGGGTGCATGATGACGAAACGTGAAATTCCAAGTTGGAAAACTGAAATGCGCACCCCCCAAATAAGGCCTATTAGCCCCCAAATGACCCGACATACCTATACATGGGTGGTATCAATTTACTCAGAAGATGTTGCTGAACATATTTTGGGGTGTTTTTTGGCAGTAACCCATAACTGGATTTGACAATTCATGCCTAAAGTACAATGTGTGTTAAAAAATAACACAAAAAGTGACTACCTGAAAGATTGACATAGAGCTAGTGCATGGAAAGTGTTAAAATACAACTCTTTGAAGCGCCCCAGGGTGTGCCCTTTCTAAAAATATATGGTTTGATGGGGGTAAATTACTTTGGCCGGCTTCAAAAATGTCCCAAATAGGACATGGGTGCATGATGACGAAACGTGAAAATTCCAAGTTGGAAAACTGAAATGCGCACCCCCCAAATAAGGCCTATTAGCCCCCAAATGACCCGACATACCTATACATGGGTGGTATCAATTTACTCAGAAGATGTTGCTGAACATATTTTGGGGTGTTTTTTGGCAGTAACCCATAACTGGAATTTGACAATTCATGCCTAAAGTACATGTGTGTGAAAAAATAACACAAAAAGTGACTACCTGAAAGTTTGACAAAGAGCTAGTGCATGGAAAGTGTTAAAATACAACTCTTTGAAGCACCCCAGGGTGTGCCCTTTCTAAAAATATATGGTTTGATGGGGGTAAATTACTTTGGCCGGCTTCAAAAATGTCCCAAATAGGACATGGGTGCATGATGACGAAACGTGAAAATTCCAAGTTGGAAAACTGAAATGCGCACCCCCCAAATAAGGCCTATTAGCCCCCAAATGACCCGACATACCTATACATGGGTGGTATCAATTTACTCAGAAGATGTTGCTGAACATATTTTGGGGTGTTTTTTTGGCAGTAACCCATAACTGGATTTGACAATTCATGCCTAAAGTACAATGTGTGTGAAAAAATAACACAAAAAGTGACTACCTGAAAGTTTGACAAAGAGCTAGTGCATGGAAAGTGTTAAAATACAACTCTTTGAAGCACCCTAGGGTGTGCCCTTTCTAAAAATATTGGTTTGATGGGGGTAAATTACTTTGGCCGGCTTCAAAAATGTCCCAATAGGACATGGGTGCATGATGACGAAACGTGAAAATTCCAAGTTGGAAAACTGAAATGCGCCCCCCCAAATAAGGCCTATTAGCCCCAAATGACCCGACATACCTATACATGGGTGGTATCAATTTACTCAGAAGATGTTGCTGAACATATTTTGGGGTGTTTTTTTGGCAGTAACCCATAACTGGATTTGACAATTCATGCCTAAAGTACAATGTGTGTGAAAAAAATAACACAAAAAGTGACTACCTGAAAGTTTGACAAAGAGCTAGTGCATGGAAAGTGTTAAAATACAACTCTTTGAAGCACCCTAGGGTGTGCCCTTTCTAAAAATATATGGTTTGATGGGGGTAAATTACTTTGGCGGCTTCAAAAATGTCCCAAATAGGACATGGTGCATGATGACGAAACGTGAAAATTCCAAGTTGGAAAACTGAAATGCGCACCCCCAAATAAGGCCTATTAGCCCCCAAATGATCCGACATACCTATACATGGGTGGTATCAATTTACTCAGAAGATGTTGCTGAACATATTTTGGGGTGTTTTTTGGCAGTAACCCATAACTGGATTTGACAATTCATGCCTAAAGTACAATGTGTGTGAAAAAATAACACAAAAAGTGACTACCTGAAAGTTTGACAAAGAGCTAGTGCATGGAAAGTGTTAAAATACAACTCTTTGAAGCACCCTAGGGTGTGCCCTTTCTAAAAATATATGGTTTGATGGGGGTAAATTACTTTGGCCGGCTTCAAAAATGTCCCAAATAGGACATGGGTGCATGATGACGAAATGTGAAAATTCCAAGTTGGAAAACTGAAATGCGCACCCCCCAAATAAGGCCTATTAGCCCCCAAATGACCCGACATACCTATACATGGGTGGTATCAATTTACTCAT
This sequence comes from Leptobrachium leishanense, assembly GCA_009667805.1. Taxonomy (NCBI): domain Eukaryota; kingdom Metazoa; phylum Chordata; class Amphibia; order Anura; family Megophryidae; genus Leptobrachium; species Leptobrachium leishanense. Next base: position 76,622 of record RXON01004376.1, on the reverse strand, counting down.
AAGATGTTGCTGAACATATTTTGGGGTGTTTTTTGGCAGTAACCCATAACTGGATTGACAATTCATGCCTAAAGTACAATGTGTGTGAAAAAAATAACACAAAAAGTGACTACCTGAAAGTTTGACAAAGAGCTAGTGCATGGAAAGTGTTAAAATACAACTCTTTGAAGCACCCTAGGGTGTGCCCTTTCTAAAAATATATGGTTTGATGGGGTAAATTACTTTGGCCGGCTTCAAAAATGTCCCAAATAGGACATGGGTGCATGATGACGAAATGTGAAAATTCCAAGTTGGAAAACTGAAATGCGCACCCCCCAAATAAGGCCTATTAGCCCCCAAATGACCCGACATACCTATACATGGGTGGTATCAATTTACTCAGAAGATGTTGCTGAACATATTTTGGGGTGCTTTTTGGCAGTAAACCTTAAAGTTCACAGTACATGTATTCTTAAATTGCATTCAAAAAAAAAAATCACCAAAATTTTTTTTTTTCTCAAACTTTGGCATAGATTTGTGGTAAAATGGTTTGCATGGAAAGAGTCAAAATACCCCAAGTTTAATACCTTGATTTGTGTACTTTAAAAAAATATGTATATGTGGAGGGTTATTCAGCAATTAGTGACAGATATCAGTGTTACAATGTCACTATCACTAGTTTTGAAAATAAACTCTTTGGAAATGGCAAAGTGCTACTTGCACTTATTGTTGCATAAAATAAGGAAAAAAGCGAGGAATATGTAAACATTGGGTATTGCTAAACTCAGTACTAAATTTAGAAACTACTAAGGAATAAAAAATTTTTGACGGTTGTTGATACATAAGAAATTTTGGGGGTCAAAGTTCGAAAAAGTGGTGTTTTTTCAATTTTTGTGTCATATTTCACAATATTTTTTATAGTAAATTATATGAAATGATGAAAAAAATGGTATCTTTATAAAGTCCATTTAGTGACGAGAAAAACAGTGTAAAATATGTGTGGGTTACATAAACGAGTAAGAGGAAAATTTGACGTAAACACTAAGAGCGCAGAAACGTAAAAACAGCTGCGGTCACGAACGGACGGATTTGTGTAAAACCGCCCGGTCACTAAGGGGTTAAAAAAATTAGAGATGGGGTCTCGTTACATTTTTTTTTGGGGAAAATTACGCAATTTTTAACAAACGCACCGCATGCAAAAATCGTTAGTGCAGCATCATTGCTCACATTATAATTGAAATGGGAACAATATTGCTGCATTAACAAAGCAAAAAAAAGAAAAAAAAAACTTGTTTATTTTTAAAATATTTTTATTTTTTTTAAATTTTTTTTTTAAAACTTTTTCATAGTCAAGTTTGGTATTGTTGGAACGGCCATGCTCTGGCCGATCCAACAATACCAAACATTAACCCCTAACTGCCACGGATCGGGAGATAGGGGGTTCATTGGAACCCCCTATCTCCACCATTGGTGGCAGTTAGGGGTTAACTCCAGGACTGGCGTCATCGTGCTACCAGTCCTCAGGGGGCATTCCCGGAAGCTTGGCCGACATCCAAGATGTCGGCCAGCTCCGGGAAAGGATCACGAACCGGCGCTTTTTGGCACCGATTCGTGATCCGGCCCCCATGGGTTTAATGCCAGGTACATTTGGAAGGGCAGGTTGTGCCCTTCCAAATGGTGTCTGGGTTAACCCCCTGCACGCCGCCGATCGGGAGGGAGGTCCGAAGGACCTCCCCCCCTCCCTTTCAGGCGCCTCCTCCGCACATGCGGGGGGGGGGGCGCGCCTGAATTAGGTGTCATCGCACCCCCGCGATGACACCTAATTACTCCGGCGGCGGTTCCGGGTGCTGGGCTGACATCGAGGATGTCAGCCCGCACCGGGGGGGCCAGCGATCGGCCGGAACCCGGCCGAACGCTGACCCCAAAGAGAGGACGCGCTCAGCGCGTCCACCGCATGGAACGCTACATGCGGTTGGACGCGCTGAGCGCGTCCACCGCAGCGAAATGGTTAAACCTGTCAAACTGAACCACCGAAAATCAGGGCATTTCTCTGCTGTTCAGCGTCTCTGAATAGATTAACCCTAACTTCTCGATGGGGAGCATTTCACTGGCGCGGAAGGTTGTCGAATTGCTGTGATTTGAGGCAAACTGCATCGTATTTCGCTGGGAATTCACCAATATTTGGCAAAGTGCCTGCTTTCTGAATAGCCGTATTGCCACGAAATTGCACCGTGCGGGAAATTCACTGTTTAGGCAAATCGGTGGAAAGTTTGGCTCTTATTGTATAACCCTGATAGTGTGCTTGTGTGACCCCAGCCTTAGCTGTCTGTAAGTGCTGTGAGTGGTTTATGGGGTGCCTGGGAGTGATGGGTGCAATGCCTACACTGGCTGTGAGTGATGGGAGCAATGCCTGGACTGGCAGTGACTGATGGAAGCGATGTCTGGACTGGCAGTGAGTGATGGGAGCAATGTCTGGACTGGCTGTGAGTGATGTGTGTGAGCTGTGTATTATGGGAGACATTGAGTGGGACAAGAAATTGACACAGCCCCCCCCTCTCCAAGCCTGGGTGGCAGGAGGGGGGGGGCAGCATTTTAACAAAAACAAGAGGGAGCTGTGAGCTGGACTGGGGAGAGAGAGGGTTAAATAAAAGAATGTGAGGCGTGATAAGAGACAGGAGGGGGGAATGACAGCTTTACAGGGAGAAGCAACACACACGGTGACAGGAGGATGCTTGGGCAGATGTGAAGGGAAAATACTTACATTTCCTGGGTCCCTCCTCTGTAGCTGCAGCCTGTCTGGGCCCTGTCTCCTTCTCGGCAGCCCCATGATGCTGCGAGAGCTGCGCGGGGACAGGATGTTGATGGAAGAGGAGGAGCCATGTGGAAAAGCAGCCACAGGAAGCCGCGCGCTCTCGCTCTTCACATCCAAGGGGGTTTGGCTGCAGAGTGGAGCTCCACAGGAAACATGTGACCTCCACTCCCCCATGTGACCTCCAGGCGCACAAAGGATTTTTTTCCCCCTTTGAAATCAACTTTAATGTAAGGAACAACAATAAACACAAAAATGCTGAACACTGGTTTGTGCTGGATGTTCATCTACCTCTGTCTTAATTATTATTATACAATGATAATGCAGCTATTATTATTATTAAATTGTATTGGGATTAATAGTAGCATTATCAGAATTATTAATATTAATGATATTATATTAATGCTACTATCATTCACAATATAATACTATAATAATAATAGCTGCATTATCATTGTATAATAAGAATTATGGCAGAGGTAGATGCGTAAAAAAAAAAAAACACCCTGAGATTTGAATGCAGGACCAGCTGTTCAGTAGATAGGCACATTAACCAAGTGAGCCACAGCACCAATTCAGAAGCCCATCCACAAACCTGCTTAGGCTGCGTCACACGAGTGTTCGTTGAGCGCAAGGAACGACCGTAAGAGTGGACGTTCCACTGACACCCGTGTGGCCACCTCGCTGAGCACAGTCAGTGCTGCGACGGGGGCCGATGTTCTGCCCAGGCAGCGAACTTGCAAATTAGCAAACCCACATCACCAGAAGTGACGCGGATCAGCTGTTCTCGGCATCCGCAATGCCAAATCAAAGAACCCGCCACACTGGGCATGCGCACTGACGTCACCACATGCCTTTAAACACACCCTGGTGTGTTTGAAGGTAAGGTGCTAAACCAGCAAACCGTTCTGAACATACATGCACGCGTTCATTAACCCGTTCACCACCGCACAAGTCTTGCATTACAAAAATGATGTTCTGCAAAACATTGCAAAATGTTTAACTGTGTCAATGCCAGTAATGTCTGAAAAACACACACACACTATAAATAAAATATTAGTATATAATATATAGAAACCCCATGTGTAACTGTTTAAATGCCATTTTTAACTGTGTCAATACCCGTCACCTCACTCCAATTATTCTTTTTTAAATTGTGTATTAACCTCTTTGTCACCTCAATCCATTTATCATTACAATAAATTGAGTATTAACCCCTGTGTGACCATACAACACTTTGTAATAGTTTAGAACTAGCATATTAACCCGCGCAACCTCACTCCACTTATTATATAATTAGCATATTAACCCATGGGTAACTGCACACCATTTAATATTATTTAATTAGCATATTAACCCATGTGTGACTACAAATTATTTTTTATCATGTGATTAGTAAATTACCCCCTGCGTGACATCACATTCTTTATATTATCTATATGTAGCGCTGGTTTTAATTCACTGTCGTTGTAGTACTTGCCTTTGGCCACCAGAGGGAGACAAGCGCGATGTAAGACATTGGACATTGGGACTACATTTTCCAGCATGCTTTGCGGGCGGGAACATGAAGTGGGTGGGAAAAAGAGAGACTGACATCCGCAGCCTCCTGGAGAGAACCGGCAGAGCGCGCCGAGGAGTGAGAAGAGCAAGACGCAAGTGACGGAGATAGCGATCGAGACCAGGCCAGAGCGCAGGTGCGGCCTAGCAGAGCTGGAGATCGGTTTCCCCTTTTACTGGTCAAAGACCTAGTGATCCACCGCTAGTAACCCTACACAGATACAGAGTAAGCTGAAGGACCCCGAGTTAGGAGACCGCAGACGATCAAACAGGGAGTGCAGGCGGTGAGCTGGACATCTTGTGGCAGACACAGACAAGCAAGACAGCGGATCCGGTGGCACAGAATCCCAGTCAAAATCGAGCGGAGAGACATCCTGGGTCGAGCGGAGCGCAGAGTATCTGGCGGATGGGTGAGAGGCCTTCCCGGCCACCGTAAAATAATAAAGCACGCTGCAGTTTTGTCAAAACCTACAGGGCCCCAACGTGACTAGTCGAAGATACACCTGAAATCATTCACTGGCCAGTTGAATATTGTACCCGGGTACCAATACACGCATACACCTACACTTTCTTGGGACACAACCTGTACGGGACTAACACTCCAACCACAAAGGGGTTAAAATTCCTTTTCTTTTTCCGCTACGCGTTTCTCGCATTACGAACTACTGTAAATATATATACGTATACCGTGTTATTCTTTATATGCCAGTTTATTCAGTAAACTATATAATTTATAAAATCCACAACGGTGCTGGAGTATATTTATTCCCTAGTGCGGGGAGACTGACCCGAGGTTTAAATTCAGTGGCTCCTCCGGGAGTGAGCACTACACGTGGGGGCTCGTTTCCGGGATCCAGTCTCTGGAAAAACCGCATTTAAAGGGTTAAATATGGATCCAGACACTGCTGCCAAATGGTGTGAGGAGCACAGTAGTCAGATAGAATTGTGTATAGTCATGGATATTCCTGCAGACACTTGGGCCGAAGATCAGATTCGCCTGGCCGTGGCCACGCTGACACCAGATCATCGGGGGTTAATCCTGGACATTAAAAAGATCCCAGATACCTCTCACACGTATGTTCTTTTTGAGTGGAGAAAGGGTGTTCCAGTGTGTTTTCAGGGCGCGAGCATGAAGCTGACCGATGAGGTGGAAGTCCAACTGATTCAGCCAAGTGCGCCACGTTGCGAATCCACGAGTGTTCCCGCGCCAAGTCCGCTGGCCATGATCGGGCCTGAATTTATAGTGGCTATTGGAGATTTGCTGGCTAAATGTCAAAGAACAAGCCCTCCGCACACTAACTTTGGTTATCGACGGTTGAGAAATTTTACAGGAAACGTACCAACTCCGGCGGGAGAAGAAACCTTCGAAGAATGGGTAGAACAGGCGATGCAGGCTCTGGATGAGTGGGACGTCCCTGAAGCGCAGAAAAAGCAAAGGATTACTGAGAGCTTAAAGGGACCTGCGTCAGAGGCTGTAAGAAACCTAAAATTGAGTAAGCAAAACTGCACTGCTTTAGATTATCTAAATGTTTTGGAGGAAGTCTTTGGGCGAACGGAAAAGGCTGCAGAGCTCGTGTATCAGTATGAACACACCTACCAGCGAAAAAGTGAGAGAATGACGGAATATATGAGGCGCCTAGATAAGATTCTGCACCAGATACTCCTCAAGAAAGGGGCCGAACCGGCCGAAGTAGATAAGATCCGAATACAGCAGATCCTGAGGGGTGCTCAACCTCTAGATCCGGTGATGCTACAGCTGAGAAGCAGGGAAGGTAATCGAGAATTGAAGTACCTGGAACTAATCCGAGCTGTCAGAGAGGAAGAGGCTTTACTGGAAGAAAAATCCTTCAGGAGAGGAGAAAGAGCTTACGCGCAACCTGTGAGGCATAACGAACGCTTGCAGCCTGAAAGTGACTCGTTAGACACCTATGGATCCGAAGTGGACGAACAGGAGCATCTGATCGTTTTTAAATCCACAGAGAAGGCTGCGAAAGAATTAAACCTCTCTGCACATGGTGAGTTGCACAAAACTGTTAAGAAGGTACAGGAAGCTCAAGCTGAATTGCAACAGGCGCACGCTGAACTGTGCCAAGTATTGTTGAAGGTGACAGAGACACAGACCGAGATGCAGAAGTTCCTTACAGACATGCAGACAACTGGAGTTGCTGTGGCGTCTGGCCAGGGTCCTTCAACCGAATCACAGCAAGTGAATGCGTCTCCGTCTTCAAGGAAGAGATGTTTCAGTTGTGGGGAAATGGGCCATTTCCACGCACAATGCAAAAGCCAAAAGCCTGAAGGAAATAGAGTAGAAGAGTTCTTGAAAGCCTTGGAAAGGCTGTTATCTACCTCACCAGCGGGAAAAGCCAGAGGGTACAAGTGAAGGAGCAACCTAGGTGCCCAAAGGCTGAAACCCGCTCCAAAAATCAAGCCAGGACTAAGAGGGCGAGAGGGCCCAAAGTCTGGCCAACTGCTGAGCCTGCCAGGACTGAAAGAGTCACTCCCTTAGCATCCGGTCCTATGTCATGGGGAAACAATGCACACCCAAAGCCTACACGGGCCAAGAAGAAGGCCAGGGTACAACAAACTGGGTCTAAATGTCCTGTTGCCGCCACCAAGTTTCCTGACCAGCTGATAGGTCCTTCCCCTATTGTGCCAATCCAAGTGGAGGGAGTCTACACTAAAGCTCTGTTGGACTAAGGGGCTCAAGTGACATTGATTTACAGAGATTTCTATGAGAAACACTTGAAGCACATACCTCTACAGAAATTGAAGGATCTGGAAATCTGTTGTATCGGAACTGAGAAACTCCCCTATGACGGGTATCTACAGGTGAAGTTGGAGATCAGATCCGAAGTCATCGGACAGTCCGGAGGTTGTGATGCATTGGCCAGTGTGTCCTCGGCCTTCAGGGGCAAACAGGAGTTCCATGATAGTGGGGACGAATACTGATTTGGTGCGACGTCTCCTGACACCTAACGTACTGGAAGAAGGTTCTACTAAAGGAGTACACCCAATGTTACGTCCAGTCTATCAGAAAATGGTCGAAGAACAGAAGGCACCTGCTGAAGTGGGGCGCCTGTGGAGATTGGAAGGAACAGAGAAGGTTCTGCAATCAGGAGAAGTAGCGAGCTTCCGGGCTTCAGTCAAGTTGATCGGATCGCAACCAGGCCCCTATGTGGTACTGGAAACCGATTTTAAACATGGGAGTTACATAGTTACATAGTTACATAGGCTGAAAAAAGACATGCGTCCATCGGGTTCAGCCTCTCCCACATAACCTACTGCTGTTGATCCAAAAGAAGGCAAAAAACCCAGTCTGAATGCTTGCCAATATGCAACATACTGGGAAAAAATTCCTTCTTGACCCCAGAATGGCAGTCAGATTTCACCTTGGATCAAGAAGCTTTTACCCACATATTAAATATTATAACCCTTAATATTCTGTGTCTGCAGGAAGTCATCCAGTCGTTTTTTAAAAGTCTGTACAGACTCTGACCCAACCACCTCAACAGGCAGAGAATTCCACAGCTTGATTGTTCTCACCGTAAAATAACCCTTCCTATGCTTTAAGCTAAATTTTCTTTCTTCCAGTCTAAATGGATGACCCCTTGTCCTATGTATAGTCCTGTTAATGAATAGGTTATCAGACAATGGTTGATAATGGCCCCGTATATATTTATATAAGGTTATCAGATCCCCTCTAAGGCGCCTTTTCTCTAAACTAAACAGGTTTAGGCTTGTTAGTCTTTCCTCATAACTTAACCCTTCCATCCCCCTTATTAATTTAGTTGCCCGTCTCTGCACTTTTTCTAACGATATAATATCTTTTTTTAAGACAGGTGCCCAAAATTGCACGGCATATTCAAGGTGCGGCCTGACCATTGATTTATACAGAGGCAAAATTATGTTTTCATCCCGTGAGTGAACTCCCCTTTTAATGCATGCCAGTACTTTGCTGGCCTTGGCGGCTGCTGTTTGACATTGCACATTGTTACTTAGTTTGAAGTCTATGATTATTCCCAAATCCTTCTCCTGCTTGGATTTCCCTAACTCCGTACCATTTAGGGTATAAATTGCTTGTGTGTTCTTCACTCCAAAGTGCATAACTTTACATTTATCTAGATTAAATCTCATCTGCCATTTAAGTGCCCAGTCCCCCAATATATCTAAATCCCTCTGCAGCGAAGTAACATCCTGCTCACATTGTATTACTTTTCCTAGCTTTGTGTCATCTGCAAACACTGATACATGACTTTCAATGCCTATCTCAAGGTCATTTATAAATAAATTGAATAGTATTGGTCCTATAACAGACCCCTGAGGGACACCACTTACCACTGGTGTCCATCTTGAAAATGTACCATTTATGACCACTCTCTGTACCCTATCTTTTAGCCAGTTTTCTATCCAAGAACAAGTATTTTCATCTAGACCATTTTTTCTTAATTTAAGTAGTAACCTTTTGTGTGGAACTGTGTCGAAAGCTTTGGCAAAATCTAAGTAAATCACATCCACTGCGACCCCCTGATCTATACTTCTACTTACTTCCTCATAGAACGTAATTAGGTTAGTCTGACATGATCTGTGTTTCATGAAACCATGCTGATTTTTGCCAATTACATTATACCTCCCAATAAATTCCTGAATATTATCCCTTAGTAACCCCTCAAATACTTTCCCAGCCACAGATGTTAAGCTCACAGGTCTATAATTCCCAGGCACAAATTTTAAACCTTTCTTAACCCTTTCGCTGCTGAGGCTTTTCCCGCCCCTGTGCTGAGGTCATTTTTTACCTGTTTTGCGCATCATGTTTAAACCTGTTTTGAAGGCTTATTTTAGTATATGACATCGACATATTATATATCGTTCTTTCCGTCAGACTCGGTAGATTCATAATATGTCATTATTATATGTATACGTTATGTCATGTTTGTATATTATAACAAAAAATGCAATAAAATATGTATTTTCAATAATTTACAATGTGTAAAGTGTTTTTTTCCACATTTTAACATGCGAGCAATTGCGGTTATATTTTGTATGGGGTGCGCTTGTTAAAAAAATTAGAGATGGGGTCTCGTTACATTTTTTTTTGGGGAAAATGACACCATTTTTAACAAACGCACCGCATACAAAAATCGTTAATGCAGCATTATTGTTCACATTATAATTGAAATGGGAACAATATTGCTGCATTAACAAAACAAAAAAAAAAAAAAAAGTGTTTATTTTTTTTTTTTAATTTTTTTTTTTTTTTTTTTATTTTTATTTTTATTTTTATTTTTTTTTTACATTTTTTTTACTTTCATGTTTGGTATCGTTGGAACGGCCATGCTCTGGCCGATCCAACGATATCAAAATTTAACCCCTAACTGCCACGGATCGGGAGATAGGGAGTTCATTGGAACTCCCTATCTCCACACTTCGTGGCAGTTAGGGGTTAATGCTAGGACTGGCGTCATCGTGCTGCGCACGATGACGCCAGTCCTCTGGGGGAGTTCCCGGAAGCTTGGCCGACATCCAAGATGTCGGCCAGCTCCCGGGAAGGATCGCAAATCGGCGCTTTTCAGCGCCGATTTGCGATCCAGCTCCCCAGGGGTTAATGCCAGGCATCATTTGGAAGGGCAGGCTGTGCCCTTCCAAATGATGCCTGGGTTAAGCCCCTGTGAGCCGCCGATCGGGAGGGAGAGAGGTCCGAAGGACCTCCCCCCCCTCCCCTTCAGGCGCCTCCTCCGCACATGCGGGGGGGGCGCCTGAATTATGTGTCATCGCGGGGGCGCGATGACACATAATAATGGCGGCCACTGCTCCGGATGCCGGGCTGACATCCAGGATGTCAGCCCGCACCGGAGGGGCCAGCGATCGGCCGGAACCCGGCCAAACGCTGACCCCAATGCGAGTCCTCCGCATACCAGGGGCAATGCTGAGGACGCGCTGAGCGCGTCCTTAGCATTGAAGTGGTTAAATAAAGGAGTGAAGCCGGAGTAGAAGTAATCCCTGAAATAATCTCCACTAAAGCTTTGAAAAGAACACGAGGAAGAGTCTCCGTCAGTGTATGTAATGTGTCTGATTCTCCAGTAGTCATAAAAGCACGAATGCCTATCGGGCAAGTAGCGTCTGCTACGCCTCTCTCTCCTACCGATTTAGGAGGGGGAATGGATAAAGAGATTCAAGATGAAAGGTTCTACCCCAAGGACACTCTCATCTCACCTGAATGGAAGAAACGTCTTCAGTCCCAGGTCCTAAAGTGGAGGGACTTGTTCTCGAAAGATGAGTTCGACGTGGGCCTAGCTAAAAGTACTGAGCACCGCATTCGATTACAAGAAGACAAGCCGTTTCGTGAAAGGTCAAGACGAGTTCCGCTGGGAGACTTGGATGATCTACAAGAACAGCTGAATGAACTGCACAGAACCAAGGTGATTCAAGAGTCCAGGAGCCCATATGCATCTCCAATAGTAATGGTCTGGAAGAAGAATGGTTCTGTCCGTCTATGCATAGACTATCGCACGCTGAATCGGAGAACCATCCCAGATCAATATGCTACTCCTCGGATAGAAGATGCCTTACAGTGCTTGTCTGGAGCAAAATGGTTTAGTGTACTAGACCTGCGAAGTGGGTATCACCAGATACCAATGCATCCTGAAGACAAAGAGAAGACTACGTTCATCTGCCCATTGCGGTTCTTTGAGTTCAACAGAATGCCTCAAGGCCTTACGGGAGCTCCAGACACGTTCCAACGGTTAATGGAGAAGACAGTCGGGGACATGAACCTGATCGAAGTATTAGTGTATCTGGATGACATAATTGTGTTCGGGAAGACACTGGAAGAACATGAACAACGATTGGAGAAGGTCTTGAAGAGGCTCCATGGAGAGGGATTCGACAGATCCTTGGAAGTTGGAGGCCGTAGCTTCCTGGTCTAGACCCCGAAACGTTACTGAACTTAGATCTTTCTTGGGGTTCTGCTCCTATTATCGAAGATAATCCGGGAGTGAGCGCTACATATACACACACACTAAGGCTAGGGTCAGACGAGCGATATTCTGTGCGTCCGTGCACAACGGACGTACTTTCTGACTGACGACAAGGTAGTGGCCGCACAGTCCGTTTTTGTAACTGACTTTTTTTTGACTGATGTATATGGGAAATAAAATTAATATGAAAAACCATTTTGTCCGTCAAAAATGCTGGACGTATAAATGCAGTCCGTCTGACTTCGTTCCATCACTCACACACAAAGCTATGCAGACATTGCGGACGTGGCACACTACTTGCCTAACTTGCGTCCGTTTGCCGCATCCGTTGTGCGTCCGCACTTCTGTGCGGACGTACTTTGTCTGTGGGTCTCTAGTCATCATAATTGGATGCTACCACGGACGTTAAAACGTGCGGCAACACGGACGTGAACACTGCGCTCGCCTGACCCGAGCCTAAAAGACTGCATCTCGCTATGCTGGTGGTGTTATGTTGCGCAGTAGCAATGGCGCAGCATATTCAAAGACTGCCTCCCGAAGTGTCGGCGGGGTGATGTTGTGGAATAGCAGTGGCACAGCATATTTAACGACTGTCTCACTGTGTCAGTGGTGTGACTTTGCAGAATAGTAGTGGCGTAGCATATTCAAATCTCTCTTTGTCGACAGGATGATGTTGTGGAATAGCAGTGATGCAGCATATTCAAAGACTGTATCAGGAATTGTTGGTTTATCCGTGGATGGGCACTGCTCACATCAATGTGGTCGTATCGCATTTATTAAGTATTGGACTTAATCTACACGTCTTTAGGTTGTTTACAGTACACACCACAGAAATCCATCACATTTAAACGGTAATCTAGGCACAGTTATCAGAGGAGTACAGCAAATCCTTCTAGGTCTGTGTTCGGATAACGTATTCAGTGGAATACAAAAATCTGCTTAATCGACACGTCTTTAGGTCGTTTAAATATGATGGATTGCTGTGGATTATAGTGTAAACCGTTGTCTAGGCACAGTTAATCAAGTAAGTACAGCAAATCCTTCTGGGTCTGAGTTCGGATAACGTATTCAGTGGATTGGATGTACGGTGCGCTGCTGCCACCTGGTGGCTAAAGTCTGTATTGGTGTTGCTGATTGTTGAAAGAAACCAGATCTACGGCTCTCCTTCCTTCTCCCATTTACCAGGTCTTGACCTCTTGGGATCAGACAAAGGGGACATACATAGCGCACACTGTGATGTAAGAAATGGGTGAAATATAGATAGGCTCTAAACCACGTGAGTTGGATATCTAAGGTATAGCCAGGCTCAGTCTTTCTCGCTTTTCCAGTCCATCGAGGTGACCGGTTCCCTTCTTTACTGCCTCCTGTGTCCTTGTTGCAGGGGTCCGTCTGTAGCCTCCAGGTCCTCTTAGTTGGTTACCAAGCATAAGGTGGGGGGCGCTGGCTGGTGGCTGCGCAGTGATCACAGGATACAGGAATCGAGGGTAAAAGGGGTTTATTAAAAATCCAGTTATAAAAACAAATAAATGGATAATCCAGGACGCGTTGTTTTTATAACTGTATTGTTAATTACACTTTAATAAACCCCTTTTACCCTCGATTCCTGTATCCTGTGATCCTTCGTCTATTCAGAGAACACAAACCAGCAGTGAAAAGTTGCCGAAATGCCCTGCCATTCGGTTGCTTCATTCGACAGGTTTATTCAGACGAATCCCATAGGCTTCAATGTTAAAAATATTCCCATTTTAATTCAATATCTAATAAACCATTTATTATAATATTCTGCAGTAAAAGTCTCTTTATTTATAGATTTTTTTAAGATCTTTTAAGCATTTTTCGTGATTTTTTTGAAAACTAAAGTTTTCTGATTTTTTTTAAACATTTTTTCTGTAACAGCCCTTTTTATTATCATTCATTGGACCTCATATGTAAATTTCAGACATTTTTGCTCAGTAGTTTCTTTGCAAACAGCGTTTCACTTTTCAAACATTCAAGCGTACTGTTTTTTTTTTTACTCCATTCGTCTGCGGTGTCGGGTTTTTCCGGCGGCTGCTCTGTGCTCTGATCGGCTCCTGCTTGGATTTCTCCGGCGGGGTTAATCCAGATGTTTTTGCGGGTTTCGGTGTGCGTTCGCCCTGGTTTTACGGGGAGTTTTCGGCGACTTTTCCCTGCAATACGGCGGCCCTGTGGTGCTTGCTGAATACACCGCAGGGTCGCCAAAATGGGATCGCCAAATCGCACCGAATTGAAGAGAACGAAAAGTCACCGAATGTGCAGTGACTTTTCGATTCACTTTGAATAACCCTGTGTGTCTCGCTGTGTCGGCGGTGTCATGTTGCGCAGTAGCAGTGAAGCAGCAGAATAAAACAATACTTCTCACAGTGTCTGCGCTTGATGTCAGGTCAGTGGCACAGCACTGACCTGACATCAACAAAAAAAAGACTGTCATTCTGGACTGAGCAGACAACTTTTTTTTCCTACACACTGCACATTACTGTGAGTTTTATTGCTGTGCAGCTCTGTGATACACTCATACACACGGCACAATACTGTGGAGCTCGGTGATACACCACACATTACTTTGGAGCTATGACCTGGCGGCAAAGGTCAGACAGCCTTTGCCGCCAGGGCATACATAGCTCCAAAGTAATGTGTGGTGTGTGTGTGTCTGAGGACATCACAGAGCTCCACAGTAAAGTGAGGTGTGTATGAGCGTATCACAAGCTCCACAATAATGTGCAGTGCATGTGAGCATATCACAGATCTCCACAGTAATGTGCGGTGTGTGTGAGGGTATCACAGAGCTCCACAGCAATAAGACTCACATTAATGTGCAGTGTGTAGGAAAAAAAAGTTGGGTGGCTGATGGCGCGGCCGGTCAGCTGATCGTCCGCTGTGCCCTCAGTGGGAGACAGAAGCATGAAGGTGTTTGTGACCCCGTCGCATGGCTAGACACGGTCTGACACGATCTTTATATTTGAAACACTGCCTGAAGTACGATTGCTCCCGTACCGGGACCAACCCTGCATATTATTTCTGTGAGTACCCTACCTTTTTGTGCTCCCTGCTGAGGAACTACAGAGGGAGGAGGGACAAAACAAAGCAGAAAAAAAAGGAAAAAAGTCTTCTGCGAAAATTCACTAGGGGTATAAACAATAAAAACAAAAGTCTTACAAAAATCTCGGCCAAAAAGAAAACAAAAGAAGCAAAAACAGATGATTTTTGTAAGACTTTTGTTTTTATTGTTTATCCCCATAGTGAATTTTCGCAGACCTTTTTTTTTCTGTTTTGTTTTGTCCCCCTCCCTCTGTAGTCCCCCCACCTCATTTTCGTTCTTTTGGCCTCTCCGGGATACCCTGAGGGGCACAGCTGTGGCTTAGTGCCCGGTTTGGCCCCCAGGTGCCCAGGCCTGGAGTAATTTTTTTTATTTTTTATTAACAATTTTTATTTTTGAAAGAAGTCCGTATACCATCAAACATAATGACGGCCTCGCAGGGCCGCACAAAGTCATTTGTAATGGCAAGAAGAGAGGGCCTCGCAAGGCCACTCGAAATCAACAGTAAAAGCTCAGCATAAGAAAATAAAAAAAAAAACATAGAATATTAGGCATCGAAGCGACACGGCAATAACATAACAGATCAAGCAATCCTCAGGCGAGGGACACATAAAAAAAGATAAAAGTCATCTGCATAAATGCACTAAAGGCATAGACAATAAAAACAAGTCTTCCATAATCTCAGACAAAAAACAGAATCAAAAACAAAGTCCTCAGCAGGGCACAGCAAAAAATGAAAAAAAAAGAAAATATGGAAAAAAAAGGAAAATAAATAAAAACGTCTCAAGAGGAAGAAACGGCAGGGAAGTCCCAGCGAAGAAATAAAAAAAAACAGAGATAGAGAGAATAAAACAGTCTCATCAGCCGGCATCTCTTAACGGGATTCCTCGTGCTGCAGACAGGGCGACGCTGGGCAGTGCAGGGCATACATCTCACAGATATCCGCTAACGAAGGCCAGGCGCGCAGCCCTGCCGGGTCGAGGCATCTTCCGAAAGTCACAGCGGACACGTATTCCCCAAGAACCCCCAGCCACAGCAAGGTAGCAACCCGGGGCCAGGATAGGAGCAGCAGCCTGGCGACAAACAGCCTCCCGGAGCACCGCACCACCTGCAGCTTCGAGTTTAAGGGGGGGTTGCCTGGTGGGCAATACGGGCATCTCTTCATCAGGTGGTAGCGGAACCCCTTCACATAGCTCCAGAGCTGGGTCCGGAATTGGAAGGGCGACCAACGGCATGGCACACACATCATCAGCCCCGCAAAGCACTTATTCAGCAACGTCTTCCAGATCCCCCTCACCATGTGCAGGTAAGGCCTCCTCAGCTCGGGGAGCCAGAGATCCTCCACAGCTGCGCAAGATCTCCATCATCCGGCGCCAGGTCCCCCTCGTGAGTGGGCCTAGGTCGTCCCCCTCCTGTAACGCCATACAGGCATCCAGACCTGTCACTGCAGACATCTTCTCAAGTGGAGGAGGGGGAACGACCCAGCGCCGTGTCTCACCAGCATCATCCAATGGCTTCAATCTCTCCCGTGCAGCAATCGGGAGACGGGGGCCCTCCGTCTCCATAGCACACCACATGTGCCCAGCCGGGGGGAATCCGCGGGAAAGTGCAGCCAGGTATAAGATGGAGCCACAGGGTAGGTCTCAAAATGGCCACTGGCAGCCTCAGTCAGTGAGATGGCCGGCAGGGGCAAAACGGGCCCCAGACGACTCACCCCTGGTGGCCGGCTACCCTGGATGCAGTAAAAGGTGTCCAGGGATCTCCAGACGAGAAGGACGGGTCGGAGCTCCACAGACACGCGTCCTTCCTCGGTCGCAACCAGCCACGCCCCCCGGCCTGGAGTTATTTACCCCCCATGGCCTCTCCCACAGTCTTTGGCCGTCTGGGACATATTTTTTTTAAAAAAATTACCCACCCCATTTTTATTTTTTATTCCCCCCCACATGCAGAGTTTTTCTACTTTGAGACACCCCCCCCCCCACTTTGGGATGTTTTTTCTTTCTAACATAGTGTTAAATTATGACCTTAAGCGAACAAAACAAATTCCTATTATAATTACCATATATGGAATCCCAAATAGTTTGTCATTTCTTTCTCATGTATCAGAATGAAGCAAGACGCTGCACTGCTCTCAGGGCTGGTGCTAACCACTAGTCAGGTCAGGTGATGGCCTTAGTGTGCTCCAGCCAGGGGGTGCAAATCACCAGGATTTTCTGACCACCCACAGTGCCTGGCAGTCAAAGTGAATGATGCACACACAGCACTGGTGATAAAGCCAGCCACTCAGTGTAAGCTCTGCATATCTGCAGTGCAGGGTTAGCCCCCCTCCTATCTAGACACCCCCACCTTAGTAAAAGAGGGTCTTTACTCCAACTGGTGTGTGACATTAGCTGAGAACTCCTCTCTTTCGGCTTCCACTCTGGCTCCTCCTCCTGCCCTCCCTCAGCATCCGGTCTGCACAGCTCTCAGCTGCATGCCTGGGGCTGCTGAGGAGGAGACCCAGCACAGGATTTGGCTGCAGATGAGGGAGGACTCATTGGGTGCAGGGCCAGCAAATTGTAAGTAATGCCCCTGCATCTGCCTCTCATGATGTGTGAGAGGAGCCGAGTGCTGCTCCTTGCAAAGCATTTTTTTTCTTTTTTCTGCATTTTGCTTCACTATCACAACTCACACTCTTTTCTTTTAACCCTCTTTTAACTCACATGCAACTTTAGCTTACATCCAACCACACACAGACAACACTCACAGGCAGCCCAAGCATCGCTCACAGACAGCCTAGAGATCACTCACAGACAGCCTAGAGATCACTCACAGGCATCCCAGACATCACTCACACAACTCACAGGCAGCCCAGACACCACTCACACAACTCACAGGCAGCTCAGACGTCACTCACAGAGAGCCTAGAGATCACTCACAGGCAGCCCAGGCATCACACACAAACAGCCCAGACATCACTCACGCCATGCAATCATCAGTCACATCACTCACAGACAGCCCAGGCATCCTAGAGCCTAGATAACTGCACACGCAGTCTCTTCTCGCACACACTCCATTGTTGTCCTACACAGTCATGCAACATTCATCACGAATAGATGCATATGTCCAGTTAATTGGGAGAGGGACGGCAAAATGCATCTTCGCCTGTGCACCCAAAATTTCTTGCACCGGCCCTGGCTACGCTGCGCTGATCAGCGGAGAGACCAAAATCAGCTACATACAAAATATAGCTTCATCAGGTCGACTGAGTATTTTTTGTTAAGACAGACCAGTTTATTAGATTTCAAAGAACTTAAAGCCAATCAGCATACAGATACATTTCTACATCAGAGTTTAACCAACACGGTTTAACAGAGATTACTACAACATATTTCAGATTCAGAGATGTTTTTTCTAGCTTACAATGTCCGCACACCCTTTCCTGCACAAACAGGAAATCGGCAAACCTGAGGGTAACCCTTGAGAAAGGCAATACGCCGAAATGTTTGGGGTACCTAGCCTCAGGTTTGCGCCTCTCTGCAGTATTTACACCAAATACTTTTTTCATTGATTCTGCTTATTTGAGGTATATTTCTATATGCCTTTAAGGGAGCGCAGTACATATATTGATGAAAATTGTAAACAAGGATTGACTTAGCTTTAAATTAATCAGCATAGGGTTGAACCTTCTTATTCGGAAATCTGATCATATAATATCATCATCCTATATGAAAAGAAATATAAATTGCGTAGTACAGTATGACAGTTTATTAACACACTAAGTGGTGTAAATGGTCGCACTCACAAAGGTGGAGCCCCAATGGCTCGTATCAATTGGCCTTTAGGTCTCTTATAGGAGGGGGACCTCGCCCATATAGGATGTCTTGAAGTTTTCCTGGGATAGAGGATAACCAAAGGTGGAGTCTCCAATGCCTCTTATCAATTGGCCTTTAGAATCTCTTGTAGAGGGGAAACTTGGCCCATGTATGAATTTTTTCTTTTGGATGGCAGGATGTACGTGATTCAGAGCCTTCCGATATGATGGCTCTGTATATAAGGCATATGGACCTCTTATTTGGTCAGAGGGGGTCCTTCCTCCAGGATAGAGATAGATAAACTTCCAAAATGAAGAAAATTGAGCATAAAAATAAAAGAAAATTTAATAAGAATAAAATCCGAAAGGAACAAAATCCAAAAATACACAGAACAGAAAACAAATAAATACGAAAAGAATAAGTACGAAAAAAAAAAAAAGAAAAACTTCATTTTGGAAGTTTATCTATCTCTATCCTGGAGGAAGGACCCCCTCTGACCAAATAAGAGGTCCATATGCCTTATATATAGAGCCATCATATCGGAAGGCTCTGAATCACGTACATCCTGCCATCCAAAAGAAAAAATTCATACATGGGCGAAGTTTCCCCTCTACAAGAGATCTAAAGGCCAATTGATAAGAGGCATTGGAGACTCCACCTTTGGTTATCCTCTATCCCAGGAAAACTTCAAGACATCCTATATGGGCGAGGTCCCCCTCCTATAAGAGACCTAAAGGCCAATTGATACGAGCCATTGGGGGCTCCACCTTTGTGAGTGCGACCATTTACACCACTTAGTGTGTTATAAACTGTCATACTGTACTACGCAATTTATATTTCTTTTCATATAGGATGATGATATTATATGATCAGATTTCCGAATAAGAAGGTTCAACCCTATGCTGATTAATTTAAAGCTAAGTCAATCCTTGTTTACAATTTTCATCAATATATGTACTGCGCTCCCTTAAATACATTTATTTGTATTTTTCTGTTTGATATTGGTAAGGTGACAGGTACACCCAATAGGTGAGCAGCATTATATATCACCAGTTCACTATATGAAATAGCGCCGATACTCTGAACGTCTTTTCGTTCTATTTTTGATATTTCTATATGCCGTTTGGTGCACAAGATACTGATATTCCTTCTTGATTCATTGTTTTTCATTGCCATATTATATTGCTTTATATTTTTTTATTGGGTTTATTTATGCTGCCCTGTTGATTTTCTTTATATTGTTAAATTTCTTTCGTCTTTTTTGACTTGTGTTTATAGTAATGTTCACATGTATATGTATATATGGCTTATAGTCAGGTCTTGTTGGCTTTTTGATTATCAAATATTTGTTGAAAAAACACATAATATAGAGATTATTTTCTTTGGTGTGCATCCGGTTTTTCTTTTTGTATTCATATTTTACAGCCTTAGAGGGAGACTGTGTCACTGGATAGAACCCTTGATACATTGTTGATCAAAGCATTGAGTGCATGACAGTCTTTTTTTGATATTTCATGTTTTTATTGAACAGCACATGTAAACATTCACAGTGCAGGCTGGAAAAAGTATGTGAACGTTTGGACTTAATAACTGTTTGACCCTCCTTTGGCAGCAATAAACTCAACCAAACGTTTCCTGTAGTTGCAGATCAGACCTGCACAACAATTGTTATGGACAAGAATATGTATCAGCTTTAATAATATTCAAAGGCCTAGAAAAATGCTCATTTAAGTTTGATATACCTTTAAGAGATGATTAACATAACTGTCATTTTAGAGAGAATCAAAATGTATCTTGCGTAACTCCGGTTTTCGACAGAATAAGATAACCACAAAGTCATGAGGAGTCTTATTCCGGTATCAAGCCCATCCTGCATCCTAGACGAGAACAGAACATCCACACACCCATGATGGAGAAAAACGGCTGACACTTGTCAATGACGCATGATACCTTGACCTTTAGAAATAGCTGATATTTGATTCTTATATAGTTAATAAAATAATCTGTATGTACACAATTTTATGCTGAAGTTGACTAAAATGTTAAGTTGACTCCTACTCGCTTATGCAGCAAACTACTATAAAACATGTATCGAAATCTAATAAAAGATCAGAGAGATCATTGGCTTTGACCAGAGAGGCCGCATAGACCCCTTCGTTGTCTGTGTGATTTCTTTCTTTAAGCGTGCACCTTAACTTACCTGGTTTCTCCACCAATTAGAACAGAGACTGGCATCCGAGGAAGGACTTTATTGTCCATTTCAATTTGGCGCCCAACGTGGGGCCCTGGGTTACACACCTTAGCCAGCGTGCCACCAACAAGGATTTCCTGGTGGGACCACACCAGAACCGGAGCCTGATCAACTTCGTAACCTCACAGGTAAGATACATTATGATATCCTGCCGGTGACGTGTTCTGGTTTGTGATCCTACCCCGGGAAACCCCAGTGTGACACTTGGGAAAGGCACCCACCAAAAGTGGGGTTTTATTTAACTTTGCCTAGGTGCCCGTTATACTGACCCACGAATCGCATGCCAGTTGTCTGCTTGTTTGTACGTCTGTTCACGGTTCTTTATATTGACGGCATATTTTCTGATAAGGCATTGTGGTTTGGTTGTTGATCAGAGAGATTATCGTGAACCTGTGGTAACAAGTGGGGTGTACCTGGTTAGCGATCTCCAGGCGATAACAGGTGATGTGTTGTAATAGATGCATACCTGGTAGGACTTTCCTAACAGTAAAAGGTGAACACAAGCTTGGTAGTAGGACGCGATATATCTGATTGAAGTATAGTTTGATTGACAGTCAGAGGGGTTTTTGTGAGTACCGATATATAGATGATGCATTAGGCATATCTAGTAGTAACTCACAAGAATATATATATCTAGTAGGAACAGGTGACGAAGCACCTGTAAGGTATATATGCTGCGATAAAGAGGTGCTAGCTACACCTCCTAGCAGGGTCCTATATTTGGAATATAGGGGAGGACGAGACGCTTTATTGTCGTGGTTAAAATAGGACACGATAGATATAGCTCTATCCTCATTTCTGACTGTTGATAAACTACGTGAATGTGAAATTGATCAGGAAAAGAGCTAACGATCAAAGAATGGGTAATGAACAGAGTAGCCATAATGGAATATGGAATACCCCATGTAAGTTGGTTGAGGAAAGGACAGGAAAACTAAATGTGACGAAGCTAAAGTGTTTAGGCAAGGTCTGCAGATTAGATAGTCCCAGATTACAGGCAGAGGAATGGAGAAGTTTATTTAAGAATAAAAAAGGAATGTTGATAGATAATGGATTATGGAATGTAGCACAGGCATGGTATAGGGTTGCAAAAGAAATTGAGAACGAAGGGTGGATAGAAACAGTGGAAAAGAAGAAGGGAAAAACTAATTACTATTATCTGAGCCTTCTTCCTATGGTGAGGTATCCAAAAAGAAAATAATAAACCCAACCCAAGCGACAACTGCCCAAAAACAGCCGACAGGTCTCTACCCTGTCTTACGCATCGATGGGTCGAACTACACCCCTCGTCCTGTCATGTCCTCATTAACAGCCACAAGCCAGGTACCGACAATATCCCCTATTATGCCTCACTTGCTCAATTTAGATACCACCCTCCAAACGATAGACCGGACCGGTGACCCGGGTCAACCACCTTTCTCCAGTCATTCTTATGACTCAGTATATCGTTCCGATGATTCCCTAACATCCCACATAGGGTTACCTGCAACCACGCCCCAGATCGCACGCAGCTGGCCCACAACTTTTCCACCCCAGCACCAAGATCTCATGACCTTTCCACCCCACAAAACCGACACCACATACCCTTTCTACCAAAACACCCAAGACATACCCCCGACTCCCAAGAATAATGTCACCTGGACACAGCAGCCCACTCTCAGTATAACAGCAGGCACTGTGAAAGGGGAGCCTGGTGGGGAGGGAGGGCGTCCACCAAGAACCTGTTTTAATTGTGGAGAATCAAGCCATTTCAAAGGGATTGTAAAGCACCCTGCAGGCGACGCCCCCCCAAAGGCCGGATGCAGCCAATGGCCCTTAGCAGGATACTGCCATTGTATCTGATAATTTCCCACCACCCACAATACCTGGCTTAGGCCTTTTCACCAAGATGATGTCTGACCAAGCAACTACTATAAATGTAATATATATATATATGTGTATATAGTGTGTGTATTTGTATATATGGATGTATATGTATATATAAAGTATGAGACAAAAAAGGTATAAATTTAATCGGCGGTTGGACAGGGACGCCTGTTCCAACTCGTGTAAATGTTTACAAAATATGATGAATTTTTATAAGTGGGATGAAAGTTATTTTAAACCAGAATCTGATAATCTATAGGATGCGAATGATAGTTTATGAGTCAATGTAAGAAGATGTTAGGAAAGCCTATCCTAGATATGGCAACTACAGGTTGCTTTCCAGTAGAGAGCATTAAGAATGACTGTGTGACTGTGTCAGAGGTATGGTTGTGGAAGGCAGGTATTTGGGACCTAGGATTCTGCATAGCCTGTATCCACTATATGGGTGAACTACGTTTCCCAGCAGGCAGCTCTGCAGGTGTGGGATTACTCAAACCACACCTAAGGTTAATTGAGGAAAAAAATGTTGTTTTAAAAGTTCAGAGCAGGAACTGCTCATGGCCCCTTGGTCTTCCTGATGGTGAACAAGAGAGGACATAACTTTCAAGGTGAAAAGACTGAAAGGTATATATATATATGTGTTTCCATGTGCTGAGAGATTTGTTTTACTGGTAAATGGAGTTAGCCATCCAGTGTTAGCCAGGGATTGACTGTGTTTAGTTATTGTTCTGGTGAGAGCGAGGATTTGTTTTCTGTTTAACTTTATTTTGAATTGCATGTGAAACACATTTACATGAAACAAATAAAGTTGTCTTAAAAGGATTTCCAGTGTCTGTCAAACTTGCCCTAGAAGACTTTGCAGACTGATCCCTAATTTGTGACGGTCAATCACAACATGTAGGTGAATAGTATGTATGTCAGAGATGTAAAGCACGATAAGCAAAGACCAAAAGCAAAGTAGACAGATGAGACATGACATCTGCTTTGCTTGTGACATGATTCCATTGTTAGGTGCTTGCCAAGAGACTCTGCGTTGTTTACTGTTGTAGTGTATATGTGAAGTATAAGACGTACGTATGCGGAATTATTATTCTTGTAGATAGAAACGTTTGTCTATATTAATGGAGGGAGTTTTTGCTAACGCCCTAATGTTTTATTATTTTAGTAAAAAATAGTTTTATACAAAATATTCTCGGGATAGAGAGGCTACGCATTCTATTCAATCAGTATTGCTCTGCAGGACAGAGTGCTACGGAGCCCGGTAGAGTTAAGTGTTCAGAAAAAAAAAAGTGAGCTTTAAAATATCCCGTATTATGTTTTTTTTTATGTAGAAAAAAAAAGGAAGCAGGACGCAGACCAGAAAGTGAAACTAGAAAGATTAAATTGGTTCCTCTTTTTTTTCTATGAACATGCAGATATTTTAACCCTGTAGAGAGAGAAAAAAAAGAAATATACAACTCTATGCAGTTTAAAGGTAGAGCAAGTATTTTTTACCTCCTGCAATAGCTTATTTTAGTTTAAAATGGATAGTATGCAAACTGTCGGTATCAGAGGATTGCAGGTTTTTATTTTCTAGTTAATTTAGAGGATATTCTAGTTAAAGACGACCGCACAGACAGAGTGTGACCTAGCTATGTACGTGGTAAAGTTACTAATGCCAGAAAAGTTTTGTCCCCCAATTCTCTAACAGCTCAAGATATTATAAAAGGAACAAAACATAAATTCCTGGTGCACCTTGTATATTAGAACATTGTTTTAGAATACAATATGTATGATACAATTGTAAGTGAACAGTGGGTAAAAAATATTGAGTATGTATTTTTTTTTTGTTGTTTTTTCCTTGTGTTTTTTTTTCCTCTTAACACTGAAAACACTCAAAAAATTCAAACAAATTCAAAACAATAGAGAAATCAGAATACTTATATTAGTAATGATGGTATCTTTATCTTCCTCCTCTCCTCCTTGGCAAATCCTCTGGAGTTAGCTTTTTTTTCCCCCAATGGTGACTCGTTTATTCATTAGCTCATTCGATGGTATATGGAGGTGCTATATAAATTTCAGGGAGGGGAGAGAGCAAACCTTATATAGACAGGTGCTAAAGTAATAAATATGCAGCAGCACGATATGCTACTATATTCAAAAATTTATTCCTATAAATTCATATAAAAATAGACCATATGGTATGCATAATTAAAAAAGTTATTTAAAAAGTAATCGTAAAAGGGGATCACTTAAAACGCATTTTCGCCTACCGGCTTCCTCAGTAAGTGTCACTTACTGAGGAAGCCGGTAGGCGAAAACGCGTTTTAAGTGATCCCCTTTTACGATTACTTTTTAAATAACTTTTTTAATTATGCATACCATATGGTCTATTTTTATATGAATTTATAGGAATAAATTTTTGAATATAGTAGCATATCGTCCTGCTGCATATTTATTACTTTAGCACCTGTCTATATAAGGTTTGCTCCCTCCCCTCCCTGAAATTTATATAGCACCTCCATATACCATCGAATGAGCTAATGAATAAACGAGTCACCATTGGGGGAAAAAAAAGCTAACTCCAGAGGATTTGCCAAGGAGGAAAGGAGGAAGATAAAGATACCATCATTACTAATATAAGTATTCTGATTTCTCTATTTTTTTGAATTTGTTTGAATTTTTTGAGTGTTTTCAGTGTTAAGAGGAAAAAAAATACATACTCAATATTTTTTACCCACTGTTCACTTACAATTGTATCATACATATTGTATTCTAAAACAATGTTTAATATACAAGGTGCGCCAGGAATTTATGTTTTGTTCCTTTTATATTATTGGTGTCCTTGGAGGTGTGTGGACACTGCACATTCCCCTACGGCAGCACCTACCCTAATTAATATCTATTTATTTTGCACGGAAGCGCTGCCTTCACATATACACGCTTTTCCAGCTCAAGATATTAGTTACAACAGTCTAGTGATGCCTGCTGATTAAGTATTAATTTGCATAATAAAAAGAAAGACGTGAGCAGCCCCGAGTATTGGCATCGCAAGACATTTCCAACAAACCCAGCCCAAATAACTGTCCTCCGCAAGGCACCTGCACAGGCAATGTTCCCTCCTGCTCCCTGATAATGTCACTCTCACCAGATGTCATTGTCTCAACCCCGCTGCTCTCTTTCATTTTCCTGAGGGGGGTGGTGACGATGCTGATAGTTCCCAGAAACAGCACACCTGCCCTCTGTGTGCAATACGCCTCTCACAAGCCCCTTACCTGACACTGTATGGCTCCCGCTTTGCAGACGAGTCCAGGAAATATCACACCGAATTTTCAATTCTGTTCAACTTCCCCCCTCGCCCCCACCCTTTCTGCCCGAAGGGAAAAAAAAAGCGGAACTACACGCACTTACACAGGCCTGCATAATCAGTGCTCAAAAGACAGCCAATATATACACAGACTCAAGATATGCGTACGGGGGTCACCCATAATTTTGGCGTGCTATGGCGAAATCGGGGTTTCCTGACAGCGGTGGGCACCCCTGTTAAACATGGGAAAGCCATACAGTCCCTTATGGACGCTCTACTTCTACCACAACAGGTTGCAGTGCTAAAAGTAAAAGCACATGGAAAGTTTAATACACCAGAAGCTGATATTAAATCATCCTGCAGACCAGGCAGCAAAACAAGCTGCCACTCAGATACAGGAAAAGGAACTCGAGCAGCTAGTCCCACTACTAGTACAGATTCCTGTCTCAGAACTACAACTCACACAGTTGCAGGGCTCTGCATCACACAGTGAGAAAGGAGACTGGGAGAAAACGGGGGCCACAAGCATGCACGGACTCCTCTGCATAAGAAATAAAGTGTGCTTACCTAAGGCACTCTATCTGGCTGTAGTACAATGGGCACATGGGCCCTCACACCTCTCAAAAACATTGATGAATGCCCTCATCGGTCTACACAATCTGTCACCTTTCGAAATACTGTTTGGCAAGGCCCCCAGACTAGGGTGCTATTTCCGTCAACAATTACAGTTACAATCTGACAGCCTAGTAAATATGTCACCAGTGTTTCAAAAACATTAACTGATATCTATGGTCAGGTGTTCTCTTGCATTCCAGACCCTGAAAGTATTGACGGCACTCATCAACTAGTCCCGGGAAATTGGGTACTAGTGAAGAAGTTTCTTCGGACAAATCCACTTGAGCCCAGATACGACGGCTCTTTCCAGGTCCTCCTCACAACAGCAACGTCAGTAAAGCTTGAAGGAAAATCCACCTGGATCCACGCGTCCCACTGTAAAAAGACCTGTACACCAGAAATGGACCAGACAACAACCCAACCATGATTATGTATATCCTTCTCATTTGGGGGTGAGAATCCAGGGGCAAAATGTGGCTGTCATAATGGGACAGGCAGCTGTTACTATGGTGCAAGAAGCTGTGGGGGAACAGCTGGGCATTAGCATAATTCCACAGGTTGTCAAACAGATTGCTGATGCCACGGCAGTTGCTGCCGCCAAAAACAAACTAACCACTTTCTGGCAAAATTCCTCTAACACTCGAGTGGCCACTTACACCTTTAACTATTGTGATGTAAACCCTTGCCCAGGCCCCCGCCTGCAGTGTATCTGGAGAAATGGGATCCCACACAATTATGATATATATGTGCATTACCAATAGCTATTGGGGACAGGAGTGTGGTAGTTGGGGATCAGTGGGATGGAATACTGGGGTTTCCTGGGGACACAAGCCACAAAGCGCCCTAGACAACAAAGATAAAAATGGTAAATCACTTCTTGCTCGCATGACACTGAAAATGGCCCCAAACACATGCCCCGCTCAAGAATTGCAGGAATCAGATGATGACACAGTATTTAAATCTAGAACAGGGGCGACGGCACTGAAAACTAATCCTAACCCTAGAAAATCCTGGACCCGGGGATGCGGGTACCTATATTCTGGGAATATGGGAAAAGGGGGGGGGTCAGAGAATCCCTGGAGCCTGGGAAAATTCCGCCTACGAGATCTGTACCTTGCCCCTGACTGGGTCCCTCTGCACCAACAGTCCAAACCCCTTAATCACCACATGATGATCTCTTCCAATGGTATAGTAGCCATCGCTAATCCCACGTTCGAGGATACTATGGCCATAGAAACCGGTTACTCGGATATGAATGTTTGGTTAGAATGGATGAAATATTGTGCTCAATCCCACAACAGAACCAATTGCTATGTGTGTGGTAGTGCTAGGCCTCATCTAGGTACGGTACCTCTCAATATTCCCGAGGATATCGAGGAATGTTTACTCAGTTTGTTTACCAGCACCACTCTAAATCACGATGCTTGCAAAGAATGGAAGTCCAAATACCCCCTCCAGACACAAAACCCCAGACTCTCAGAGTATCACTATCTACCACGGGAACTACACCTGTTAGTCCTCTTGGGGGACCGGTGCCCGGGTAGTTGGGAACTTCACAGAAGGTTATTGTGTGCGGTACAGCACTGTGGAGGAGAAAGTGCAAAACCAGGTGATATCCCTGGGAGATGTCTATTGGATCTGCAGTGACCTGCGAGTCCGCTTCCGCTTGGTAGGTGCGTGGGACAGTGAGCGTGCTCTGGCTAAAGCCATCATGCCCCTCCACATCCTGCCCTTTGATGATGATCTGCCAATAGCCCACACCCCCGGACTCACTAGACAAAGGAGACAGGTGAAACCTGTACCTGGCAGTTTCGATCCCCACGTCTACCTTGATGTCATAGGAGTCCCAAGGGGGGTGCCTAATGAGTTCAAAGCTCGAGACCAGGTAAAGGCGGGATTCAAATCTTTAATCCCCATGATAACCATCAACAAGAATGTTGATTGGATCTATTACAACCAGCAGAGGTTTGTTAACTATACCCGAGATGCCCTCCAGGGTTTGGCCGACCAGCTAGGCCCGACCTCTGTGATGACCTTCCAGAACCGCATGGCCCTCAATATGCTACTGGCAGAGAGGGGTGGGGTCTGTAAGATGCTGAAAGGTACTGGTGGCTCCTGTTGCACCTTTATCCTGGATAACACAGGCCCCACTGGTAAGGTCACTAAAGCCATTAAACAATTGGAAGACCTGTCTGAAGAACTGAAGAAGAACTCTGGTATTACTGATCCATGGGATCAGTATTTTAGTTGGATGAGTGGCTGGCAGAAAATCTTCACACAAATAGGGATAGTTATCCTGGTAGTAATGGTTCTGTTATCGGTGATTGGATGTTGTGTTTTACCCTGCATTAAAAAGGTTGTAGAAAGAACTGTGGAGTCCTCTACCCCTGTTATACTTAATCACTTGTGTGGGGACACTGGGGAGAACATTGACACCTCTTATGCTAGTCTACAATTTATGGAGATACATAAGAATGAGATTTATGACAAACTCCACCCACCAGTGATGAAGCAACCACAGAGTTATGAATCCATGCACCCCCTCCCACGGGAAACCCGTATGTGATTTAACTATGAGACAAGGTTAGTGACCCATTGCAAGACGAGTTGAAGTCCCGATTCTTGACCCACCAGTCTAGTCATGCCGAAGTCCAAGGTACAAAGGGGTTGGATCAATAGGATTCTTCGCCTCAAACTTGGTGAAGATTTGGGATGGCTGGCTAGACTATTAGGGGAACGGATGAAGGCGCGGCTCGTCTCCAAGGGGACACTTGAGAAATGTGCATTTTTAGGGGGGACTGTTATGGACAAGAATATGTATCTGTTTTAATAATATTCAAAGGCCTAGAAAAATGCTCATTTAAGTTTGATATACCTTTAAGAGATGATTAACATAACTGTCATTTTAGAGAGAATCAAAATGTATCTTGCGTAACTCCGATTTTCGACAGAATACGCTAACCACAAAGTCATGAGGAGTCTTATTCCGGTATCAAGCCCATCCTGCATCCTAGAACAGAACAGAACATCCACACACCCATGATGGAGAAAAACGGCTGACACTTGTCAATGACGCATGATACCTTGACCTTTAGAAATAGCTGAAATTTGATTCTTATATAGTTAATAAAATAATCCGTATGTACACAATTTTATGCTGAAGTTGACTAAAATGTTAAGTTGACTTCCACTCGCTTACGCAGCAAACTACTATAAAACATGTATCGAAATCTAATAAAAGATCAGAGAGATCATTGGCTTTGACCAGAGAGGCCGCATAGACCCCTTTGTTGTCTGTGTGATTTCTTTCTTTAAGCGTGCACCTTAACTTACCTGGTTTCTCCACCAATTAGAACAGAGACTGGCATCCGAGGAAGGACTTTATTGTCCATTTCACGATCTGGAGTAATTTTGGACCACTCCTCTTCACAAAACTGTTTCAGTGTAGCAATATTCTTGGGATGTCTGGGGTGAATCGCTCTCTTAAGGTCATGCCACAGCATTTCAAATCGGGTTGAGGTCAGGACTCTGACTGGGCCACTCCAGAAGGTGTATTTTGTTTTGTTTAAGCCATTCTTTTGTTGAATTACTTGTATGATTTGGGTCATTGTCCTGTTGCATCACCCATCCTCTGCGGAGCTTCAGTTGGCGTACAGATGGTCTTAGGTTTCCCTGCGGAATTCATTTTTCCATCAATGACCACAATCCGTCCAGGCCCTGAGGCAGCAAAGCAGCCCCAAACCATGATGCTCCCTCCGCCATGTTTTACAGTGGGGATGAGGTTTTGATGTTGTGTGCTGTGCCTTTTTTTCTCCACACATAGTGTTGTGTTTTTTCCAAACAACTCAATTTTGGTTTCATCTGTCCACAGAATATTTTGCCAGTAGTGCTGTGGAACATCCAGGTGCTCTTTTGCAAACTTCAAACGTGCTGCAATATTCTTTTTGGACAGCAATGGCTTCCTCCGTGGTGTCCTCCCATGTACTCCATTCTTGTTTAATGTTTTCCTTATTGTAGATGTGTCAACAAAAATGTTAGCATGTGCCAGAGATTTCTGTAAGTCTTTAGCTGACACTCTAGGATTCTTCTTTACCTCATTAAGCATTCTGCGCTGTGCTCTTGCAGTCATCTTTACAGGACGACCACACCTAGGGAGAGAAGTAACAGTGCTGAACTTTCTCCATTTGTAGACAGTCTGTCTTACCCTGGACACATGAACATCAAGGCTTTTGAGATACTTTTGTAACCCTTTCCAGCTTCATGCAAGTCAACAATTCTTGATCGTAGGTCTTCTGAGAGCTCTTTTCTGCGAGGCATGGCTCACATCAGGCAGTGCTTCTTGAAACCAGTAAACCCAAAACTGGTGTGTGTTTTTAAAGGGCAGGACAGATTTCAGCAACACATCCAATAATAACACACTGATTGGACTCAAGGTTGGCTCACTCCTGGCTCCAATTAGCTCTTGGAGAAGTCATTAGACTAGGGGTTCACATACTTTTTACACCCTGCACTGTGAATGTTTACATGTTATGTTCAATAAACACATGAAAACATATAATGTTTGTGTTGTATTATTTTAAGCAGACTGTGTTTTTAAAATTGTTGTGACTTAGATGAAGATCAGAGCACATTTTATGACCAATTCATGCAAAACTCCACGTAATCCCAAAGGGTTCACATACTTTTTCTTGCCACTGTAGGTGTCAGTGCACCCAAATATTTTGCCTTTGGTGGCAGCAAGTGCCTTCACACCGTAACCATTTTGTGGTATTGTGGAAGAGTGCAGGTTTGGACCCTGCGGTCCAAAAAATTTAAATGACATAAATCTGGTAATATAGGTGTCAGTGGCAGTGCACCCAAATATTTTGCCTTTGGTGGCAGCAAGTGCCTTCACACCGTAACCCCTTTATGGTATTGTGTAAGAGCTCAGTGGTGGAGGTTTTGTGAACGCAGAAGAAATCCCCGATCTCTTCTGTTACATCAGTATCAGGGGATTGATAGCTGCTGATCCAGGACGGATTCATTTTTATAAATGTCAGCTGGTCTACAGAGTCAGTGGACAGACGCACTCTTTTGTCTGTGACAAAACCTCCAGCGGCACTGAACGTCCTTTCAGAAAGCACGCTGGATGAAGGGCAACCTAGTTCCTGCATAGCATATTGGCTACGTTCTGGTCAGTGATCCAATCTCAACACCCAGTAAGCCAGTGGATCATCTGCTGGAAAGGTATCCAGGTCTGCCCTTGCCCCTAGGTAGTCCTGCACCATACAGTGAAGATGCTGGCAATGGGTGCCTACATTTGATGTCCCTGGGCGTCGTGTACTAAAATTTTTTAAAAAGGCATCAGTTAAGCGGCCCCGGCCTTCACCACTATTCCTCTGATCATCCGCAGCCTCAGAAGCACTTGTGTCATCACTTGGTAACCTACCAGTGCCTGGAAAGGTGTTACACAAGTGTCGCTTTAGAGCGTCCTCAAGTTTTTTCATCCTGTCCTCCCTCTGTGCGGGCACAATGAGCTGTGCAACTTTACCCTTGTATCGTGGATCAAGAAGGCTTGCCAACCAGTAATGATCCCTCTCCTTGATAGCACAAATCCTGGGGTCCTTTACCAGGCTTTTCAGGATAAGGGAGCCCATGCAGCGTAGGTTGGAGGGGGCATTAGCTTCCGAGTCTTCCTGGTCAATGAGGATGACCCCATCGTGCACTTCCTCCTCCCAGCCACGTACTAGTCCTTGGGTTTCTGGGCACACAAACCCCGCCCTTGAGGAATCCCCACCTTCAATGTCCCACTTAAATATTCCTCCTCCTCCTCCTGTCTGATCTGATGAGGACCCGCTGGAATGCTGTCTGCGGAAAGACTGGGGCCTTCAGAGCTAGGGAAGGCCTCCTCTTCCTCCCGCTGCTCTGCCTCTAGAGCCACATCTATAATTCCCCGCAGAGTGTGCTCCAGCAGGAACACTAAAGGAATTGAGTCACTGATGCATGCACTGTCCCTGCTCACCATCCTCGTTGCCTCCTCAAATGGTGACAGTACAGTGCATGCATCCTTGATCATCAGCCACTGGGGGGGAACCAAGTTGACCTGAACCTGTCCTTGTGCCATACTCACACAGGTACTCGTTGATGGCCCTCTGCTGCTTGTGCAGACGCTGCAGCATTGTTAATTTCGAGTTCCACCTGGTGGGCATGTCACAGATCAGACGGTTTGTGGGAAGGTGGAATTCTCTTTGAATTTCTGCCAGGTGAACACTTGCTGGGAATGACCGTCTGAAGTGGCTGCAGACTTTTCTGGCCTGGCTGAGAAGCTCTGCCAGCCCTGGGTACCTTGTTAGGAAACGCTGTACCACTAGATTTAGGACGTGTGCTAGGCATGGTACATGCATCAATTTACCCTTGTGTAGGGCGGAGAGAAGGTTGCTGCCATTATCACAGATAACCATTCCCAGCTGAAGCTGGCATGGTGTTAACCATCTCTGCACCTGCCCCTGCAGAGCTGACAGAATATCTGGCCTGGTGTGGCTCCTGTCCCCTAAACAAACCAGCTCAAGCACAGTATGGCATCTTTTTGCTTGAGCCATTGCGTAGCCCCTGCCACACGTTCTTTTTAACTGCCACTTCGCCAGAGACAGAGGAGGGAGGAGGAGGAAGAGGTGGTGGAGCAGACGGACCTCATATAAGCAGCTTTCTTGAGGCGTGGTGGATGAACAAGCTCCAGCACAGAGCCCCGTCCTGGATCCCTCCCAGCTGCAAGCAGAGTTACCCAGTGTGCCGTGAAGGAAATGTAACGACCCTGTCCATGCTTGCTGGACCACGTGTCTAAAGTCAAGGGCACCTTGCTGCTGACTGCCTTTCCCAATGACTCCATAACATTGTCTTCAATGTGCTGGTATAGTGCTGGAATGGCCTTCCGTGAAAAGAAATGGCATTTTGGAACCTGCCACTGTGATACAGCACATTCAGCAAATTCACGGAAGGGAGCAGAGTCCACCAGCTGGAAAAGCAGCAGCTGCAATGCGAGTAATTTTGCTAAACTGGCATTTAGACGCTGTGCTTGGGGATGGTTGGGATTATATTTTTTCTTACGCTGCAGCAGCTGGGGCAATGTAATCTGACTGCGTAAATCTTCAGCTGATGGGATGCTGTCACATTGTGAGGAAGGACCTGGTACATCCATTACTGTAGCATCATCCCTGTCAGTGGAGGTTGGAGTCAATGACATGGCAGGACATATAGTGGGGGTAGAGACAGGTGAGGAGGACCTATGCAAAGTGTTGCGCCAACGGGACGCGTGGCAGGTGGTCATATGTCACCTCAAGCACATGGTACCCAAGCGTCCAGGGTCTTTCCCATGCTTGAGCCTCATCTGACAAGATTAAATAGCAACAGTGCGGTCTGCTGCACATTTCTTAAAGAACTCCCAGACAGCAGAGTTCCTGGATGTGTGCTTTAAGACAACAGCGCTCTGCACCTGAGCAGCTCTGACATCTGATGCCTTGGACTGGCTAGTGGTACGGTTGGTCATAGAGGATGTTGTGCCTCGTGTTTCTTGTGCCTCCTCTTCCTCACTTGACTTCTCTGTTCGATCAGGCACCCAGGTGGAGTCAGTGACCTCATCATCATTGTCATCACCCCCTATCTCCTAGTCACTGGAGCCAACTTGGCAGTATGCTGCAGCTGCTGGGGCAACATGAGTGCCAGTTATTTGTGTGTCACTGGCACCCCCTTCCTCTAGGTTGATTATACTCCCTTCCTCAACCTCAGAGATTGAATCAGAGCACTGTAGTTGCTGTGCATCCTCAAGCAGCATGTCACTGTCATTGTAGTCAAACAATTCAGCTGACTCCTCCGTGTGTGATAGTGAGGCTACAGCAGGAGTAGCTGTGGACATGGAGGCTCCATTAGATGCTTTGGCAGCAGAGGTGGACTGTAAAGCACTACAAGCCTGGCTGGCAGAGGACTCGGAGGATGAGGATGGCCTGGTTAGCCAATCCACCAAATCCTCTGTATGTTGCTGCTGCTTAAGACGGCCAGCACCAGTTAGAAAGGACAAGCGTGCCCCTGCAGAGGATGCACCACGTCCACGACGACCAGAGGCACAGCCTCCCGACATAGAGGCTGCTTGCCCTCTTATCTGTGTCTGGGAGCGTCTGCCTGTCCTTTTTGGTCTTTCTGATATGGTGAGTGATATATAGATTAAAGATATACAGAACTCTGATTCAACTAGGTTATAAAAATTGGAGATATGCTGCAGAACTCCGATTCAACTCTGGTATAAAGATTAAAGATTTCCAGAACTCTGGTATAACTCAGTGAGACACCCTGATAGCTGGCAGTCAGTGACAAGACACAGATTACAATTCCCAGGAACCTCCTATAAATCAGTGAGACCCCCTGATGGGTGGCAGTGACAAGACACAGATTGCAAAACCCAGGAACCTCCTATAAATCAGTGAGACCCCCTGATGGGTGGCAGTGACAAGACACAAATTACAAATCCCAGGAACCTCCTATAAATCAGTGAGACCCCCTGATGGGTGGTAGTGACAAGACACAGATTGCAAAACCCAGGAACCTCCTATAAATCAGTGAGACCCCCTGATGGGTGGCAGTGACAAGACACAAATTACAAATCCCAGGAACCTCCTATAAAATCAGTGAGACCCCCTGATGAGTGGCAGTGAGAACACACAGATTACAACAATTCCCAGATATTTTGTAGAAGTAAGACCCCCACAATTGCTGGTGGCAGGGAGAACACAAAAATTAGAACAATTCCCAGATATTTTGTATAAATGACTGACCCCCAAAATTGCTGGTGGCAGTGAGAACAC
Organism: Leptobrachium leishanense; assembly: GCA_009667805.1. Lineage (NCBI taxonomy): Eukaryota > Metazoa > Chordata > Amphibia > Anura > Megophryidae > Leptobrachium > Leptobrachium leishanense. Next base: position 41,605 of record RXON01004376.1, on the reverse strand, counting down.
AAAGATTAGAACAATTCCCAGTTATTTTGTATAAATGAGACCCCCCCCATAGCTGGTGGCAGACTGGCAGTGAGAACACACACTAACACAACAATCTCCTCTCAAAAAACACGTGCTGAAGGCTGTATGAAGCCTTATATAGTGTGCTGCGGGACATAGCTCCGTGAGCCCATGATTGCACAAAATTTGCCCAATCAGGACTCTGAGCCGTGATTGGCATAGTCTTGCACCTGACCACAGGTCAGGTGCAAGGCTGTAGCCAATTACAATCTTCAGGCCAGTGGAAAAGTGCATTGTGGTCCATTGTGGGCGAACATGCGGCGAACACGCGAACAGGCAATGTTCGAATCGAACTCCGAACCGATCAGCTCATCCCTAATCCTCACGCCCGTGACATTCGCATGTTTTTTCTGGCAACTTTTCTTGTCCCTGCGTGGCTACTCTTGCTTGTAATGTTTAATTGTTTGGTCCTGCGAGACCATCCATTATTTTACAGTATGATGTTATGCTGATTTTTTTCAAAAACAAAAACTTTGAATATATAAAAAAACCAAAAAAAAAACCATAGAGGCTCATGGAGCAGCAGCTCAATGCCCATGCCCCAGAGAAAGGATAGCTATCAGGGTTATTCTAAGAGATCCGAATGGCTGCCGAAAGGGAACCAAACGCTGAAAATCAGCGCTCGGTTACCTTTCCTGGCCATTCGGCTATCCAGAGAGAAGGCAATTCGCCAAATCCTGGCGAATTGTCTGCACATACGGTGCCTGTTCGAGGGCAGTGAATCCCCATAGAGAAGCAATGCTTCGGCTATTCAGAGAGCAAAACCCAGCAGTGAAAAGTTGCCAAATTTCCCTGCCATTCAGTGGCTTCATTCGACAGGTTTATTCAGGCGAATCCCATAGGCTTCAATGTTAAAAATATTCCCGTTTTAATCCAATATCTAATAAACCGTTTATTATAATATTCAGCAGTAAAGAGTCTCTTTATAGATTTTTTTAGGATCTTTCAAGCATTTTTCGGGATTTTTTTTAACTTTACTTTTTTCTGTAACAGCCCTTTTTATTATCCTTCATTGGACCTCATATGTAAGTTTCAGACATTTTTGCTCAGTAGTTTCTTTGCAAACAACAGCGTTTCACTTTTCAAACATTCAAGCGAACGTTTTTTTTTAATTTATTCACTTAATTAGTCTGCGGTGTCGGGTTTTTCCGAGGGCTGCGTGTGACCGGCTCCTGCTCGGGTTCTTCCGGCGTTTTCGGCGGGGTTAATCCAGATGTTTTTGCGGTTTTTCGGTGTGCCTTCGCCGGGTTTTGTGGTGAGTTGTCGGCGGGGTTTTGATGTGACTTTTGCCTGCAATTCGGGGACCCTGTGGTGCTTGCTGAATACACCGCAGGGTTGCCGAAATGGGATCGCCAAATCGAACCGAATTGGAGAACGAAAAGTCACCGAACATGCGGTGACTTTTCGATTCGCTTTGAATAACCCTGTATGTCTGCATTGATGGGTCTTTTGACCCCTGTATCTCCAGCTCCATAGCAGCTACTTGATCTTGTGAGGTATCATTGGAGAGGTCGGGAAATGCCCTTTCCAATGATATCAAACATAGCCAGGCTTTCTGTAACAATAACAATAAAATTATAAATATTTCTTTATCTTTTCTTTCTAACACAACAATATTTTTCACTTTTCAATTATAAGGTGAACAATGATTCAAAACTAACTCGCCATCTCATTTCTCATGTCACCAACAAGTGTGGAGGTGATGTAACAATTTGTAGCAACAGATTGTGACATCAAAACCTAAACCGCTGCACTGCAGTGAAGAGTACTAAGGGGGGGACTTTGAAACCATGCCTCACTAATCTATACACCTCACAAGGTCAAGTGAGGGGTCATTGGACAGTTTAGAGTCTGGTCTTTGCATTGATGCCAAACGTGACCACGTAAAATCTAACAGAAAAGAAAAACAAACACTTTTTAAAAAACTTATTTTTAGTTCCAAAGCAATGGCATTGTCAATTTGTCACATATAAAATGAGCAATACCACTGCCATTACTCACTTTTTCATTTCCTACGCTGGGTGCAAGGTCAGTTTTTTATACAGTCATATTATTCATTAAACACCATCCTACAAAACACAAGAGAAATATTTCATTTTTTGTTAAAATTGCATATTTTCTAAGAAAAATGCAGTAACCGGCTCCCATTTCAATTTGTTTAACAAGAATTCCCATAGAAAATATAACCACAATAGGTGTGGATGATAAAATGTGAAAAAATTTATTTTACACGCTGTAAATGTCTAAAATCTAGATATTTACTCACACAGTATCTGCCCGGTTAGATATACCAGTATCTGCGCTATTAAATAACCTAGAAAAGGTTTTCATTTCACTAAATTCCAAGAAAAGCCCACCAAAATATTCAGCTCCAGGCAAACAGGAATCTTAATTCGGCGTTGCTCCTACGTCGTAAATAGTTAACAACCTGGGCACTTTTACCAAACTGCACTCTTTCTCCACAGCATACACACAGAAAGAACTGCATCTCTTCACTCTGCTGTCCCAAAGCTCCCCACCCAGGCCCGGTCCCTAATTTCAGGTCTCCTTTCCAGCCGTTTCCACTTCTCTCTCTAATTACTCTTACTAAGCCCAACCTTCTGGTCTTCCCATACAAGTCCTGCTATATTCTTTCTGGCCGCCAGCTTCATCTTCCCTCTGCTCCATTTTGTTTCACTTACCGCTTTCCCTTAGATTGTAAGCTCACAGTATACAGAATAGACAAGTATCTGGCGCCCCCTAATGGATATAGTTAAACAATGCTGTTAGTACACAAACTATTCTTAAGTCCAAAGGACATAGAGCATTAAATTGCAGTTTAAAAAGTCAGCAGCAGATGGTTCACACACTGATAGTTCACCTCCAACCACCAGAAAGAGTCAATAATGGAAAAATGTGGTGACAGTCCGCGCTTCCCTCTTTTTTTCCTTTCCTTTTCTCCCCCTAAAATCTTGGTCGAGGATCTTCTTTATGCAGTTAATTGCTTTCTTTTATGCAGTCCTCAATTCTCAAGATATATGGGGATAGATAAAGTAAGCTCACAGTATGCCTCGCTGGGTACTTGGTTAAAGTGCTGTGTTACATGGACAGTTATCCTACTGGTAGGGTTGTCCTTTCCTCATATAACATGTACATCTCCTGTTTGTGTGACGTCTTCAGCCCCCGAGGCGCTTCCTGGGGGGTCAGGGCGCCGCGGCTGCATCGCTGACGAGTCGGTTGCCAGTACTTAGAGCTGGCAGATCGGCATCTGAAGGGGTGGGGCTTGGCATAATGACGAGGAGCCACCGGCCTTTAAAGCAGGGCGAGAGGATCTGCTTGTCGCCCTGACGTGGAGTAAAGTTCCCGCATCGCCTGCTGTCTATATCATTGCTGGTTGATTACCCAGTTGCTGACTTGCTTGTATGAGGACCCTGTATATGTTCTGACCCGGGTATTCCCTTTGACAATTCTCTTGCACACTTCCTTTGTGTTTTGCCTGTGCGATTTAGAATTCATGTTTATGTTGTGTTTGCTGTTTGGAGGTCTGCCCGCCAGTTTGGTAAATCTATCTCTCGTCCAAGGTCTCTGTTGACTAATCAATCTGGGGTGAGTCTTAATCGCAAGGCGTCTGTGTGTTTTCCCGCCAGGTCGAGAGACCTAGTCATTGCTCCAGTTATCTGTTGTATGTCCCTTCTGGTTGCAGCTTTAACCAAAAGTTCTAGTTGCTTGTTTAACGTCTGGTCTGATTGCAAAGCTAATCGCACGATGATTATAGTCCTGCCCTGCAGGTTGCTGAATATAACTATCGTTCAAGTAATGTGTAAAACCGAGTCGCAATACAGAATCACAATCTCTAATTGTAGGCCTGCCCTGCAGGCTGCTGAACACAGTGAGTCCCTACTCTGTATGATTGAGAACAAATAAATAGAAGGGTGTTGCCTCTGGTATATGTGCTTCATGTACCACGACCATTGATATCAGCAATCTGAAATATATATATATAACCACACTATTCTTGTATCACGTTATGCTCATGTCTTAAGTCATTGTATCTGTTTACAGAGGGTTAAAATGCTTTCGCTCAGCGACCTCTTGGTCACGAAACCATTTGGCACTGAGTGGTATTCGGGATTTTGTATTACAGTTTTTATTGATTTGAAACTCAGGATCCTTATGGACAGATTTCTATGATACAAACTACGCTGATCAGGGGTGAGCACCATAGCGCCCGTTACAGTTTGTGCTCCCCATTGTAAACACTACAAAATATTGTATAAATGCGTAACCTTTGTAATTTAGGTACTGTTCCAAAGAGCGTTATGATAGTTTTGTCAGTATTTACAAAAAGTCTGTTATCTGCAATCCACTTTTCTACCTCTGAATTGTTCTTGCAGCACTGCGGCATTGTGAATATCAGGGAGCCACGTATCGAGCCTTGGGGTACACCGCACATGACTGGGAAAGGGATGGTGTCACGGATTCCCCACTGATATAAGTATATGATCAATGTACGCAGGGTTGCCCTAATATTCTGATCTTTATAGTGGTCGGTTTATAATGACTAAGTAAGAGAACAGATTGAGACAAGAATAAAGCGTGTATATGTAGTAGCAACCAGATGCCAGATATTTGTATACGCAATTATGCAGAGCCAGAGGACAAAAACACTGGAGTAGCATATAACCAAAGTCAGAGGTCTATACACAAGAATGAACGTTTTCCAAAGCCAGAGGTCTATACACAAATCAATCAATTCAATAAGAAAACACTTGGGAGCACTGTGGGAGTGTGAGAACAAGACAGCGCGCTGGTCTGGGCTAACTGAAGGGCTTATATACCGGATCGCGTGCGTTCCTAATGTGCCCCGCCCCTCCGGGCGTCACGTGATCAGCGCCGGCGTGCATTTCATCTGGCACTCGGCAAGCGAGCAGCGTGGAGGAGGCTGCTGGGCGCAGAAGGTACATGACAGATGGAAGCACTGTTAGAATTGGACACAAATTGTGATCAAGTAATATGTGATTGGAACCAGGTTAGCGTGCAATCACCAATACCTGAGTTTTTAAGACCTGTATACTACCGGTAATTGTCACCTATCACCACAAAAGTCGTGCACTCACTAATGCCCCAAAACTTAATTTAACCTCCCTGGCGTTCCAATTCTGACATATGTTATATGTCAGAATCGGTACAATTTATTTGGCCCCCTAGCTGTATTAGAGTGTGGCTCGGGGTTAACTTTCAATGCTGAAAGCGGTAACCGAGCCACAATCAGGGCTGGATACATACCTGTACCTGCGCTCTCTTGCTGTCCCCCCATGTCACCTCTGGATGATCGCGACGTCCTACTTCCTGGTTCCCTCCTTGCGAAAAGGGAACCAAAACACCGCGATTGCCGGAGGAGAATGTGATTGCGGAAGTCAGCGAGGGAGAGCAGGCACAGGTATGTATCCAGCACGAGTGTGGCTCGGGGTTACCGCTTTCAGCAGTGAAATTTAACCCCGAGCCACACTCAGGAAAACTGCCAGGGAAGTTAAAAAACATAACTTTTATTGGGTATCTTTCAATATAATTATTAGAATTTTAATTCTATAATTATTGAAAGATACCAAATAAAAGTTATGTTTTAAATGAAGTTTTGGGGCATTTGTTATGCCAGCTCCAGGAGCCTGCCTGTATACACGATATTACTGTTGCCCCTGCCTGCATCCACTCAGGGGTTAATCCCTGTGCCGGCTCCTGAGTGGGTGTGCATATAACCTGGACACACCCTTCCTTCTATGCTCTGTCATTTTCCTTGGTTCCCTGCCCATGTGAGGTTCTGAGAGCTCCCTCACCGTTGTTTGTCAGTTTTACCCACCATCCTCTGTATGAGCTTTTCTGCCAGCATTGCAGATTGTACCTTTGCGAAGAGCTCCCGTTTCCAGCTCAGTGGATCCTTTCTGCAGTTGTAACTGCATAGCCCACTATCCTGTGGGCCTAAGAGACTGCACCTGTGGCTACCTGTGTTCTGCTTTATTCCACCTTCCTGCTACCAAGGTACCTGTGCCAAGAGCTTCTAGTTCCCGCGCAGAAAATCCTGTCTGCAGTGGACTATATAGCCCACAATCCCTGGTACATAGACACTACCTGCACGCAGAGTGACTTTTCCTGTTGTATCCAGTGCTCTGTTATTTCTGTCTCAGACTTGTTGCTGTGTGTTCTGAATATACACTTATTTACCAGCATAAGTTCCTGTGTCTGCTTCATCTGCTCTCCCCCAGCGCTTGGGATATTATTTGATATTAAGGCCCTGCCATGGCTCCATCATGGCGCGAGCCTGACATGACAGAGCCAAAACCAGGCCCGTAGGGGTCCAAGCTGCGCTGGATGACATTGTGTATCAGCTGCTCGTTGTAGTAGATGATGTGTGGAATCTAATGGGCTCACTCCCCACCACACCTGGCCCGGTTAGGCATTCACCAGTGAGCAGAGCATCGCAGCAACCAGCTGAGTTTATTAGCTCTCCACCTCTATGCAGTGCACAGGCACCTTATGTGGAGACTCAGAAGGAAAGGCGTAGGAGGCTCAGTCTATCCTTCTACTGCGGATCGGAACAGGACAAAATCGACTTCTGTCCCATCAGACCTGCCAGTTCTCTCAAGCCTCCAGCCGCTGCCAGTTCGCTCAAGCCTCCAGCCGCTGCCAGTTCTCGCAAACCTCCAGCCGCTGCCAGTCCTCGCAAGCCTCCAGCCGCTGCCAGTCCTCGCAAGCCTCCAGCCGCTGCCAGTTCTCGCAAGCCTCCAGCCGCTGCCAGTTCTCGCAAGTCTCCAGCCGCTGCCAGTTCTCGCAAGCCTCCAGCTGCTGCCAAGCCTCGCCAGACTCCAGCCGCTGCTAATGGTGGCAAGCCTCGCCGAGCTCCTGTACTAAGAAGGCCTGCATTTTGTGATGTTTCCTCGGAGGAGGGTACAGAGGAGGACTCCAATGCCGAGGACATGGAGGTAATGCCCCCTGCACCCCCTTTTCTTTTCTAAAGTCATCCTGTTTCTAGAATTTTAGATACAGGAGGTTTTTGATTTCTGTGCCCTATTCCCTGATGTCGGTGTTATATTTATATTCCTTTATGTATTTATTGTAGAGTCTCCGGTTGTATATACTCTACCATCTCTGTATAGTGTAACCTCTGCAGGGCCGGCCCGACGATGGAGCAGCGCGGAGCGCTTGCTCCAGGCGGCAAATTTTGTGCCCGCCCGCCATCTTGTTTCCCGGCGACGCTGGGCTCCCGGCCTGCCGCACTATTTTTTAAGCCAGTGCAGCGGCAGCATCTACTGTGGTGCGGCGGCATTGCTACAGTGTGTGCCGGTGCCGCCGCTAGGCATGTGTCCATTGGAGCGCGGGCGGCGGCCGCGGCACAGATAGACCCTCTCCCCATCGTGGCACTTCCGGCTCCAAGCCAGGGCAGTGCACGCACGCTCACTGTGTTGTTGTTGTGCTGTGGAGTATGGACGGTGGTGAGACCCGTGACCGTCCGGATGTTGACAGATCCTGGATGGAGGACCAGCCACTGCCAGGCCAGCGCTGTACCAGTGTGACACAGACTGAGGAGACGGACTGCAAAAGTAAGTCGGGGGGGGGGGTCGGGGGACAGGACTCCGCCTGAGGTGAGAGCTGGCCTGGGGGCAATTTGGCAAATAAACCCCCAGTGAGCTGCTGTAACGGTAGCTGTATCGCTTCCCCACGAGTAGCGGAATTGAGATCCTTAAGGGCAAAAGTATCGCTGGATCAATACAGGAGTTTCATAAAATACAGACTGTAACTCAAAAGCCAAGGAGTCCCAAGGACTGACTGAATTGCCTCTAGGCTCTGAAGGTTTCGTGACCAACAGGTAACCTAAGACACACTCAGAAACACAAGACGTAGTTCGACAGTCTTTATAGTATTCAAAGTGAAGGGCAGTCAACAGAAAAGCAGAAACAGGTTGTACGGTTATGTACTTGTGGATTGCAGATACCGGGTGAATACCCGAAGGTATTAACTTGCATACAGGGTTGTTCTCACGAGTATATTCTGAGATGCTTTCAAAAATAACATTTGGCAAAAATAAACAATCTTTCTTAAGCGCGGTTTTCACATGAACATTAACATAAGCTGTACATTGGGTAAAGATACCTCGAAGGGTCACAAGCGATGTCCCTAAACGAGATGGGACAGAACCCAGATAACGAGCAATAAACCCAGCGGCAAGCATGGGGTTAAATTGCCAACGCTCAAAGACAGCGATATACAAACGAGCAGAGAGAATAGTCAAAGTACAAGCTGGGTCGAATAACAGGAGCAGGAATCACATACAGAAATAGGTCATCAACAGGGAATAGCAATTAGTCTCAGAATAGCGGTGCGGGAAATTAACTCCACGTCAGGGCGACGAGGAAACTCCTTGTGCCCCGTTTTAAAGCCGGCGGCTCCTTGTGACCACACCTGGCCCCGCCCCCTCAGACGCTGATCTGCCAGCAGGAATTGCTGGCACCCTACCAACCAGCGGTACCCCACCATGCCCAGACCCCCCAGGGAGCACAGCAGGGGCTGAGGATGTAACAGCTGCTTGCAATATATACCCATGTGAGCTGGCAATATATACCCATGTGAGCTGGGGGCACTATACCCAATATCACTTTGTTTTGCTGTTCAATAAAACAATTTAAAACTATAACATATTTATCACAATAAAGTTATTTAAAATACTTAGTGTTATACTTGTATCTTAGTTATAAATATCATGATATAACACAATGGACGTGTCACATGGGCGTATTTTGGGGTTACATGGTGGTGGGGGGGCAGCATTTTAGCCTTCGCTCCAGGCAGCACAATGTCTTGGACCGGCCCTGAACCTCTGTATTATCACTTTCACGCCGTTTATAGGTCAATAATTATGTATTGGTAATAAGGATCACTTAAGTTATAATCAAAAAACAGGAATAAAACGTATACCTTTTAAATTTTTCCCACCTCCCCTTATTTTCCCCTCTCCTCCTCTCTGTTGCTACAATAAACACCATTTAAGTGCAGGCATAATCGTTAACCTCATGCACTCTAATTGTTTGGTTCAAACAAAGATAATGATGAGATACACTATAAGGTGGCCCAGTGATATGGACAGCTTTGTAGATTTATCAAATTGTTGCGCTATCCTGATCCCAGGATTTTTTAAATATTCCACACTTTATGGCATTTCCCTTTGGTTTAACTCCATCGGACTAACGTCTAGGAACTATAGACGAAACTTTGACACGGCACTCATGACACGACCCATTTGATGGGTCCCGTTGATATCTCCCTGATTTCCTTGATAACGATTGAATGAACAGTTCCAGTCATTGCCAAAATTTATTACTTATTAAGGACGATTGAGCTTACAAATAGTTCCTACATTTTAGGAAGAACGTTAATCTGAATTCACATTAATTGCCTACCTAAATCAATTTATATACTGGATGGACCACCTTATCTTATATCGATTGGCTTTATATAGGCAGGATAATTGTTGAAAAAGGAACTAACGAATGAATATCGGGCATGTTCGGCTACTATGGCAAAAATCCTTCCTGACGCTGCCCCTATTGATATTTTTCGGCGCATGCGCAATACGAATGTTTGGAACGTAAACTATGGGAAAGAATAAACCCATTTAAATGCAGGCATATTTGTTAACTTCATGCACTCTAATTGTTTGGTTCAAACAAAGATAACGATGAGATACACTATATAAGGTAGTCCACCAGTATAGACAGCCTTGTAGATTTATCAAACTGTTGCGCTATCCTGACCTCAGGATTTTTTGGCATAATTTCCCTTGGTTTAATTCCATCTGACTAATGTCTGGGAACTATAGACGAAACCTTGACACGGCACTCATTCGATGGGTCCCGTTGACATCTCTCTGATTTCCTTGATAACGATTAAATGAATAGTTCCAGTCATTGCAAAATTTATTATTTATTAAGGACGATTAAGCTTACAAATAGTTCCTACATTCTAGTAAGAATGTTAACCTGAATTTCCATTAATTGGCTACCCAAATCAATTTATATACTGGATGGATCATTCTATCGATCGGAATACGGATTTGCTTTATATAGGCAGGATAATCGTTGAAAAAGGAACTAACGAATGAATATCGGGCACGTTTGGCTATTATGGCAAAAATCTTCCCTGACGCTGCCCTTATTGACATTTTTCGGCGCATGCGCTATACAAATGCTTGGAAAGTAAACTGTGGGGAAGAAAAAACGTAAGTTCTAATAATGGAACGCATACCGGATGTCTACAATGACCCGCACGCTAAGACATGTGCAATTAACAACGGATATCATAACGGAAACAAACCCAATGGAGTGCCAGCTGAAAATCCTAAGGGATACTATATATTCATGCAACAGAGGGGAGGACATAAGGGGTCTGCTTATCATCAGGTCGCTCCTGATGAAGATAGCACTTAGCTATTGAAACGCATTGAGCAATTGTCAATGTCTTTTTAACAGTTTATTTTAGGAAGGTTTCCCATGGTGGTATTTGGTGGTCTCAATTTATGACTAATATGGGTCAAAATAGTGGCATATATCTAGTATGATTGTGTTGCATGATTAGTGTTACCTCATTGTGGAAGCTAAACAGCATTAAGCCTTGGGGTTACCTGGCACAATAGTGAAGGAGAGGAATTCTCTATCCTTTATTTGTTACTCTATTTTTAGGCCTTGTTGGGATTATTATCTCTGCACGTGCCTATAATACGTCGAGATTTATATTCAATAATGTCGGATATAATCTCTGCACGTGAATACAACACGTTTGTATATATTGGATTTATCAGCCAAGCCTCCAATATGTCTATATTGGACTTACTGGACCTACCTCGGCAGTTGTCTCCAATATATCAGGGATTATTATTTCATAAGAAACTTATACGAGACACAAATATCAATCGTTTATATCTCTTAGAAATTATCCTGAATTCTTTTAATTGTCTGTGTTTTGCTTTAAAAAATACAATAATCAATAATCGGATAAAAATATATATATATTTATTACGTATACAAAAGAATTTCAAATCTCATTTCATAAACAAAAATTTACAAACCACACTCCATCAGCATATAAAAACTAGCTTCACAATATATGTATCTCCGGTTAGTAACTGCATATATGATTAATATCATTTATTTTATCAGTTAGTAACTAATACACAAATGGTTAATAAACATTTCTGCTTAATACAACATGCAATTCCCAGCAAACAATGTTTAACCAGCCAGCTCTTATAGATATATATATATCTTTGCTACATGGATCAACAAAAGATGAGCTAATTTGATGATAAGTAATAAAACTCATTTAGTGAATCCTCCCCTAATCTCGAGAATTAAACTACTAATCTTTTGCTTTTTATTTTGTAGTTATATAATTCCTTGCTTATTAATTTTAATCACAGTAATTTCCAAATTCAATATATATATATTGGTATCAATCTTGCAACATTTCTTTAGGAATAAATCCTTATATCCACTTCTTCATATTTCCATCTGCAGATTAGAAATACTTAGAATTTGGATTTTAACCTTATCCGAGAAGTCTCAGTCTACGTTGCAAAAATCTCTACAAATATATTTTTACATTAATTCCTTATTTCATACATTACCTGTCCAATTTGGATGTTGATGAGTCTGCCTTGGAATTTTCTATGTGATGCTTTGTTTTGGAATATGTGAAAATTATCGATATTAGATAATCAATGCATGTGAGTTAGAGATTTGGTGAGAATATTAATTGCCTCATGTCTTGGGATCTGAGTGCATCGTGGTGTGAGTCTGCTCGGTTGCTCAGAGTGTCATATGTAATGGATGTCTGAGTGCATTGCGATGCGTCCCGATGGCTGGCAATCTCCGACTGACTTACCAAAAACTTTTTCCCGCTTATTATAGCCACACAGTTAATATTAATGATAATATAAATCATTATTTTTACTATCCTGTAGAGGGCAGTGTTGCACTTCTAATTTAATTCCAATTAATTCCCCAATTTCTTTTTCTCGGTCTTTATCTAGGGTCACAAGGTCAGACTTAGCTTAACAAAGACCTTGTCTCTTCTCAGTCTCTAGACTGTCTCTTGAGATTTATAGCTCTCCTCCCTTTTGGTTGCTAAGAGCCTTATCAGCTAAATTCTTCCTGGTTAACTCACAGAATCTATTCTTTATTAATTTTTATTATTTACCAATTATATACTTTCTACAATATTTTGGAGTATATATTTCAAACTGTAATTATAATAAAATATACCTTGATTATAAACATATATTTTGTGAATATAATTCTATATTACAGAATGCTTTAACTCTTATTCCTATACCCAAAAGAAACAAAATCTCTTTTGTTTTAAAAATTTAGAATAGACCAATAAATTTACTTATGACACGTCTTAACATTATCTCACATTCATTCTAGGTTCCTTCATGTCTGGGACTTCTTAACCCAGGAATGAACTTTGTAAAAAAAATCTTGTTCATTTCTAAACCTAGAGAATACTTTGAAAGAAAAACTGTCTTTAAAACAAAATGGCTACAGGCATCCATTTTAAATTCGCCTTTTCTGTGTAATATACCCGACAATAAGAAACTTATACAAGACACAAATATCAATCGTTTATATTTCCTAGAAATTCTCCTAAATTATTTTAATTGTCTGTGTTTTGCTTTGACGAATACACTAATAATCGGATAAAAATATATATATTTATTACGTATACAAAAAAGTTTCAAATCTCATCATAAACAAAGATTTATAAACACCACAACATCCATCCATCTATCAGCACAGACACTAGCTTCTCAATATATGTATCTCCTGTTAGTAACTGCATATATGATTATTATCATTTACCTTATCAGTTAGTAACTATACACAAATGGTTAATAAACATTTCTGCTTAATGAAAACAATTATTTATGTTTCCCAGCAAACTAATGCTTAGCAAGCTAGATCTTGTAGAGATATATGTTTCTCTCTATGCTACGTGGATCAACAAAAGATGAGCTATCACTTATTCTATTTTTAGAATGATAAGTAATAAAAACTTATTTAGTGAATCCTCCCCGAATATCGAGAATTAAGCTTCTAATCGTCTGCTTTTTATATTGTAATTATAGAATTCCTTGCTTATTAATTTCAATCACAGTAATTTCCAAATTCAAATATATATATATATATATATATAATTATATCGGTATATCAATCTTGCAACAGATCTTGCAACAGTTTCTTTAGGATAAATCCTTATATCCGATTCTTCTTCATATCTCTATTTGCAGATATAGAAATATTTTGAAGACTCTAGATCTAACAGTAATCTGAGAAATCTCAGTCTATCCGTTGCAAGAAATACTCCAAATATATATAATTTATTAACCTTAAATTTGTTCGCTCATACATTACCTCCAATCTGGATTCAATGAGTTACAGCCTTGGAATATTCTTTGATTGTTTTGGAATATGTGAAAATTATGAATGTCAGATAATCAATGCATGTGAGTTAGAGATGTGGTGTGAAATCTTGAGTGCATTGTGTCCTGGGATGGTCTGCTAGCGATGGTCTGCCTGCGATGGTCTGCTTGCGTGAATGCCTCTGCAACGAACAGTGCGGCTCCAATTAAAGTCAATTTGACGTCACTGACAATCTAGCTCTTTCCATCTAAATATTATATTCTTTATATTAATATATTTACTATACCTCTAGAGGGTAGTGTTGCTCTTCAGATTATTTCCACATTTAATTTTTATATATCTTATCTCAGGTCAAGAGATCAATCTGACTTACAAAGACCCTCTATTTTCAGTCTTAGACTTTGAGTCTCTCCTGTACAAATTTAGATTTATATTTCCACTCCTCTCAAACTTTTTACGGAGTCTCTTTATCAGTTGAATTCCTTTCTCTGGCACTTAAAAAAAATCTCGGTTCATTTCTAAAACTAGGGAAAATTGAAAAAGAAAAAAACTTTCCATAAAAACAAGATGGCTACAGGCATCCATTTTAATTTTCCTCCTTCTAATATACCCGAAAGCCTATGGTTCATGCATGTATATGAGGCACAACTTCTATCCATTATATGATAATATATATATTGATACACTATGTCTTACGGTTCAATCAAGAATGCGCAATCAAACTATTTTTTATGCTGCATGATGCAGTTCTGATTGGGCTGTAACCATTTACCGCTTAACCATTAACTATTCTTGAAAGTGAGTTCATTAAATATATCTCAAATACAATATTGGATACTTTAAGTCACTGGCTGCAGGCTTTTATGCTTTGAATAAATTCATCATTTCTAGCAAATGTTCTCTGCAACAGAGCAATTGACTGGCTACTCACCACTACATTTAAATATTGTTGTATTTAACATCTATACAGTTTCAACACCAATTATAAGCAATTACAACTATGTGTGATTACGCTGTGAATGGGTCTATCACCCTGAATAAGGAATTCCTGTACTAAACAGAGTTAAAATAACTATTTGTTTCTCTAGTCTTTTTAAGGCTATAAAACACCTAATGCCAATATTTTATACTCTGCAATTCAATTCTTTGAACTGGATTAGTACTAATTACATCTTCAGCAATTAATGCGTAATTACTCACTCTGAGATGTTGAGTTTAGACAATTGATGTCATTATTTAATACTCTATCAATTGAATGATACCGGTTTCACCAACATTATTCGCAGATCTACTTTGTTAGAATTGCATTGTGTTTTTGGTTTGCATTAATCTTAAAGGGACACTAAGCAAAAATCTCCCCCCTGTTTTTTTACATTAAAATATACCTAGTCACTCAACTAGGTAGGGATTATTTTAATTTTTTTTTTACTGTAATACTTACCCTAAAATCCTCGTTTCCAACGGCGTCTTTTTTTTTTTATATATACACTCTTCTGCTCCCGTCCTTGTAAATCTGTAACTTGGCTAATGGTTTACCTGAGGAGCACGCATGCGCGCCTCTCACGTAAGCCAGCCAATCAGCAGGCTTCCTCTTCTTCTTGGATTAGTGTTACGCGCAAGAGGATGCACGCAACACTAATCGCAGCCGCAGACTTTGCTGGCGGCTCGCTCCCGCCAGCTACTGCGGCGAGTTGGAGACGTCATCGCGCTGAAAGCGCGATGACGTCTCCTACTCGGCAATAGTCGGCAGAAGTGGGAAATATGAATCCCCCTCTGACTGACAGCTGGGAGGGCGGTGTAAAGTCCTCCACGTCTCTCAGCTGTTTCAGCTGATCGGCTGAGCGGAGGGAGGGGTGAAAGGCAAGGGCATACTCAGGTGGTCATGTTGCCTAGAGTATCCCTTTAAGCGAACCAGGACTAGGGAATATTGTGTGGAGCATGAATTCCTGATCAGGTGTTTTTCCATCGATTGACCAGTTGTAATGGCCTCATCAATTCTTTATGGGTAGCTAGGAGATGAAGGCTATGACCTATCACAAATTCAACTGTTGAGAGATCTTGATTGAATTCGACGCCACTGTTCAATATCTGACGATCACTTTGACCAATAGACCCGATACCACCTGCATTCCACTACATATTTTATGACGTTTGAGTGTGGTAAATGTTTTTTCCTTTTTGTGAAATTACGATTTTCTAAAAAAGGTTTCAATTAAGGTCCTTTTCGTACCTTATATGGCTATTTTTACGGTACTTTTTTCTCTGAGCTCTTTTATTCAGACTTTTCTTTGTATGAATTAAATAGGGGTTAAACCCTCGATTAAAGTACCCATTGGCCTCAATTAGGGTTGCACCGATACCGATACTAGTATCGGTATCGGTGCCAATACCGGGTACTGCAGGAGTACTTGGTACTCGTGCAGTACCCCCGATATTTTTTTCCGATACCGGAAGCCGGCATTGAGCCGGCTTGCCGGCATCCGAGGGGCTGGGGCGGCTGTCCGAATGCTCTATCGGCATTCGGACAGGCCCTGCAGCTGCTCTCCTCACTTTGTTTATACTTACCTTCCTTTAGCGACGCCAGGAAAGTCTTTGCGCGCGCGTTCGTTCCTTGGAGGGTCCCCAGCCGCGACCACGTGGGACCATGTGATCGTGGCTGGGTTCCTTCCAACGAGCACACGCGGGGAAACTTTCCCGGCGTCACCCAGGAAGGTAAGTATAAACAAAGTGAGGAGAGCAGCTGCAGGGCCTGTCCGAATGCCGATAGAGCATTCGGACGGGCACCTGGCACTCTCCGCTCATACTTACCTTCCTGAGCGATGCCGGGAAAGTTTCCGTGCGTGCGCTCGTTGGAAGGCCCCCAGCCGCGATCACATGGTCCCACGTGATCGCGGCTGGGGACCTTCCAAGGAGCGTGCGCGGGCGAAGACGTTCCCGGCCTCGCTCAGGAAGGTAAGTATGAGCGGAGAGTGCCAGGTGAGCTGGGGGTGCATATCCATGAGCTGGGGGGCATTATCCATGAGCTGGGGGCGCATTATCCACGAGCTGGGGGGCAGTATCCACGAGCTGGGGCAATATCCATGAGCTGGGGGGCAAATCCATGAGCTGGGGCTTTATCCATGAGCTGGGGGGCAAATCCATGAGCTGGGGCATTATCCACGAGCTGGGGGGCAAATCCATGAGCTGGGGCAATATCCATGAGCTGAGGGGCAGTATACATGAGCTGGGGGGCAGTATCCATGAGCTGGGGGGGCAGTATCCATGAGCTGGGGGCAGTATCCATGAGCTGGGGGGCAGTATCCATGAGCTGGGGCATATCCATGAGCTGTGGGGCATTATCCATGAGCTGGGGGGCAAATCCATGAGCTGTGGGGCATATCCATGAGTTGGGGGGGACATGAGGTCTGTTCTTATTGAAAAGTGGTCACATGACATAAAATAAAAGTATCGGTACTCGGTATCGGTGAGTACTTGAACAAAAGTATCGGTACTCGTACTCGGTCTTAAAAAAGTGGTATCGGTGCATCCCTAGCCTCAATCCCTTCTTTTCTTTTTCATTTTAACCTCTGTATTACGATCCTGTCTTGTATAGCATACACCCCCCTGTACGTAAGGGATTCCTTTAACCAATTCCTTTAACCAGTTGTAAAATGTAAATAAATTCAGTTTCATTTTCGATCTGCAAGGATCTCCTGTGTTTCACTGGGTTTTGGGCCAGAAGCAGTGCTCCTGCGGGATACTGGCGGCAAGGGGAGCATTCTGCACTTGGACAGGGATCACCCACGTTACAGCTCTGTTTATTCCCAAGTGCTGTCCCTTAATAATTCAAAGGTCTGTAACAACAATTTACAGCTGGAGTTAGTTTATTTAGAGTGTACTACCTGTATACAGTGGTGTAGCGTGGGGTGGGCCTTCGGGGCCGGTCACAATTTTCTTAGGGGTGCAAAATTTCAAAAGAAATTTGAACCATTAATATTTTCCAGCAGGGATCAGCAAGGTGTCCACTCAGACACTGGTGTCCGTGAGAGGTCCTTGCATGGGCAGTCTCCAGTTTTGCAGCACCGGCAGTGACTTAGCACTCAGCGTCCAGAAGGGAGGATCAGGGCAGAAAATTCTGGTTCTGTCCTGACTTCTTAAAGCCTGAGATACACTGAGCATGTAGCGATGCATAACGTAGCGAAGCAAACATTTTGCAGGCTTAACTTCACTCCGTTCCGCTTCGCAGCCAGTCTACACTGCATTGCGTTTGCTTCTCTCCACACTGGACAGAAATCCAATACTTTGCAGATAAAACTAGAGGAGAAAAGGTTTCTCCTCAAATGAAGCAAAGCACAGAAAAAAAACAAGTTTATTGTAAAACAACCTTGAAATTACAATGTACAAGATGCTAAAACTTTATTTTCACAAAGCGCATGTCATATAGGCACGGTCTAAACGCCACTTATATCAGCCGCCCGACCATTCTGATACATTACGTCTATCTAGAAAGTTTCTATTGAATAAAATACTGTCATGGTCCTGGCAGAGGGGAATAGGGTATGAGCCCGATGTGCGATGATAAACAAGCTGAGTCACGTAACTGAAGTAAAAAGGGGTTTTATTGTAAGTATACAACAATATGGACAGGGCTGGAATGGAGAGGTCTGGGGAGGCAATGCAGGGAGGCACCAGACACAGGGAGATACTGAGGGGAAACACAGTAGGAGACTTGAATACAACACTAGACAGGAAACAGAGGGCACTGGAGGTTTGGAAGCAGAGGGCACAGGATGTTTGGTAGCAGCAGGCAGTAAACATAGTCATATAGTCCATGCAATAGGTCGTGGCAGGCGGCTGGCAAACGTGGTTAAAGTCCAAAGCAAGAAGTCGGTACATGGGGAAATCAATAACAGCAGAGGATGGGAGCAGGTCTAGGATAAAGGCTACCAGGGAGTAAGTGAGACAATGCAGCACTGGATCATGGGTGCTCCACCCTTATAAAGGGAATGACACGCCTATTAGTGGTAGCACCTGAAGGGAACATAGCCTGAGGGAAAGTACAAGGTGGCGTAGCCAGAAAGATGCTGTATAGGTCCAGTCAGGAGGGTACAGTACCACCTTTTGCCTTCTTGCCACGGCAGCGACGGCGTGAACCATGACAAATACATATAAATTACTGCCAATTTAATCCGAATAGTATCATGCCCAGATACATATTTACACACCAGATCATGCCCCACTCAAGATACATACACAGAGACCTCAAACCAGATCATGTCCACAGATATATCTATTTTATCTATCTGTGGGCATGATCTAGTCTGATATATAAATATCAGACCAGATCATGTCCACATATATAGACCTCAGACCAGATCATGCCCACAGATATAGACCTCAGACCAGATCGTACCCACAGATATAGACCTCAGACCAGATCATGTCCACATATATAGACCTCAGACCAGATCATGCCCACAGATATAGACCTCAGACCAGATCGTACCCACAGATATAGACCTCAGACCAGATCATGTCCACATATATAGACCTCAGACCAGATCATGCCCACAGATATAGACCTCAGACCAGACCCTGTAAATCGCTAGGTATGAAGGCTGGCTGGCTGTGGCTGAGCCAGAGTCGACAGCTCAGCCGACTGTCAGAGCGGCTGCTGTCACTAAGCACCGCCCTCGGCAGGGTGACGCAAAAGGTAGGTTGGGAGGCATCTACAGGACATGGCACCACTCCAAGGGAAAAGTTGGATTTTTCCAACTGCCTTCGCTCAGCGCCGCACCGTGACGCAGCCTGAGCGAGGGAGGTGGAAAAACCTGGACACACTGAGCGTGTATCATCGCGCTCAGTGTATCTCCGGCTTAGGCTCGGATCAGACGAGCAGTGTTCACATCCGTGTTGCCGCACATTTTAACGTCCGTGGTAGCATACAATTATGAACAATAGAGACCCACACACAAATACGTCTGTGGCAAATGGACGCAGGTTAGGCAAGAACGTAAAACCACTACAGCGGACATGACCACGTCCGCAAGGTTTTGTGTGTGAGTGATGAACGAGGTCAGACGGACTGCATTTATGCGTCCCGCATTTTTGACGGACAAAATAGTTTTGCATTTTAATTTATTTTTCCTGCTACATCAGTCAAAAATAACGTCAGTGAAACAAACGGACTGTGTGGCCACTACCTTGTCGTCAGTCAGAAATTACGTCCGTACTGCACGGACGCACAGTCCGTACAAAATGCGCTCATCTGACCCTAGCCTTAACGCTGACATGAGTCATATGAAGCAGCGCAGCATTATCCAACGGAACACCCTTGTCAGCCCCCCTTGAAGCCCTGTGCCAGCCCCGTGCCGCTGGCAGCCCTGCTGCCATGAACAGGAAGGGGGGGAAAGGAGACGCCTGCCCTGCAGCACATTTAAAATCCGGTCTCCAATAAGCCCCCTGGACAGCTCCCCCCCAAGGACACCAGCGACTTCACGCAGGTAGGCGACACTGCGTGACACCAGAGCAGCGTGACCAACACACAGTGAGGGGGTACTGGGGGTATGGGGAGACTGGTCAGACTGGCATTATGTGTGTTTAATTGTTGCTGCGTGGAGGAGAAAAAATATTTTTTATATGGAATGACAATACTGAATTTTAGTTTTGAGATTAACAGGAATGTTTTGATTCAAATTTACTCTATAACTAGTCAAACGCCTAAGGACGCGCTCATTTTCCATACGTAGGAGCCTCTGATGTTGAAGGTCAGTGTGCATATGGCTTTCCACACAAATATACTCCTACATACACACTCTCACATCTACAGAGAGCTTGGGAGCTTTTAACTTGTATTTGGTTCATTTGTTTTCTTCACGATAACAATACAGCCCAAAGCCTCACTAACTCAGAGGCCATCTCTGTCGAGCGATTGGAGATGGCGCTCCAGCAAAACGTGTCCTCTCTAAATATTAATTTATTCCTCGGTCTGATGTCTCGATGAGTGGGGCTTTTTAGGCAACCCTCTAAGTTGTTTGCCCTTCTTTGTGTTCCCTGATCGGCCAGTCACCAGGTCTACATCCTCCGGAGCTTGCGTGCCACCCCTCTGGAGCCAAGACACGAGTTTAAGGCTAGGGACAGATGAGCGCATTTTCTGCGGCCACCGTCAAAATGTACGTCGATGCGTGCGCACGCATTTTTTCACGGAATACGCTTAAGTGGTCAGACGATGCGCAATTCTGGACGTATTTCATGACGATGGGGTGAAAAGTTTGAACGTTATGTTGGCCGCACACTAGCAGCGTCTGACATCTCCTAATCACGCACACACGCTGCTATGCGGCCGCAGCGCACTCTGTACGTCAGTACCAGCGGTTTAACGTTCTCGAAAAAATGCGTTCATTTTCCACTTGCGTTGCGCGGCCGGACTTTTGTGCGACCGTACTTCGTATATTGGCCGTCATTGCCTGTCATCTGCTGCTAGTGCGGCCGTGATTATGTGCGCCAGAACGCGCGTTCGCACTGCCTCAGTCTGACCCTAGCCTTAACATCAGCCAAGGTCCTCTGCCAGCAGCCATTTTGAGGCCTATTCCCTGGTGAGTCTCTGCTTTATTGCTCCCTAGTCTCCATGAGGAGATTCCTGCTGGGCAGACGACTGCTGCAAGCCACAGTCATGGAGGGCCCCAATCTCCCGGTCACTATGGATGACGGAGCGGCGGAAGAGAGAGGAGTGACAGAGTCCTGGTGGTGGGACGTTCCCTCTCCCCCCCACTGATGTGAAGATGGCCGTGATAACGGGCTTAGATGCCTGACTGGAGTTGTGGGGGGAGGTGGATTCGAGCCAGCTTACACGGGGAACCTGGCGTCGGATGATGGCTGTGCTGCGGAGCTGCAAGGGAGTGGAGGCTGCCAGAGAGAGCGAGCCTGAGGAGGCTAATAATATAACATCTGGACAGCACCCTGTCACTTTAAATCCCTGTGGGAGTTTGTCCAGGACATTTATTATATACAGAAAACAGATTTTAAACAGATTCTGGCTACTGGATTCTTTGACATAGTGCCTCTATAGCTCTACCAGTTTCAGCCTGCTTCATACTTCAGCACTGTCAGTTACATATGGCTGCAGTGGATCCATTATACAACCTGTTTATCCCACCGAATATAACCAACAGGCTCTCATAACATTTCCCATTAACTGCCATCCTTGGATGCTTTTCAGCCTACCTGAAACAGAGAAATAACTCAGGTTTTTACTCTGGACTCGCTGATTCTCTTCCACTGCATTCAATGTGTCTCAGAAAGAATTATTAAACCATTGAGACAGTCACATGGCACCAATTATGGTCCCTGTGGCTGAGAAACACAGCAATCGCCACCTGCTGGTAGGAGGTTAAGGCAGCAGCAACAGAGCTATTGACAATTCAGTTACGGGCTTGTCAATAATGACAAAACAAAAAAAATGCTTATTGAATGCTTAATACTTCATTCTGCATACTGTATTCTCTTTTGGGGTGTGATGTGTTTAGTACACAGAGTGCCACACTTGTCACCTAGGAGTATGCTGCCGAGAGGGTGGTCATGAAGACTGGCGTCTGTCGCGGTGGAGCTTCCCAGTGGTGGTAGGCTACCCCTCTGAGGGGTGCAGTGTCGCTCCCAGTCCTGCAGCTGGAGTCAGGGCCGGATTTGCACCTCAGGAGCCTGTAGGTACAGAAATGTTGAGTGCCCCTACCTCCCCAAACAAAAAAAGAAACATGCCAAAATGACAAAATTTTCATTTTGAGGCAAAAAAAACCTAAAATAAAAATTAAAAAAACCTGAGAAACTTTTTCTCTGCGCTCAGATCAAAAGACGAGGCAGAATCTGTTACCTTATGTGACCGGCCTACACCCTCACCGCCCGTTCTTAATGATGGACTCTGCGTTGTGTTGTATGTTGGTGTGGTGCAGCAAGGACGAGACCGGCAACGTGTGACTTTTTTTGGGGAACGGATTTTACTTCAGGCGACTCCTCTGCCTCTGGCGCCGCTTCTCCTCTGAATAAAATAATATACATATATACAGGAATGAATATATATATCGGGAGACGTTCCACCTCTGCTTCTCAAGCCTCACGTGCTCTGATCAGCATCTACAACATTATATGAATAACCATATACATGAATTAACAAAATTATTTACAAATGACAAGACAAATACACAATAAGACATAAAAATAATAATAAACTGGAACATACCTGAATAAAATAATATACATATATACAGGAATGAATATATATATCAGGAGACGTTCCACCTGTACAACAAAATATAACATTACGCTATGTACAGAACCCCCCTGATCACAATATGCATGAAAAACCTGCATATTCTACCTATATACACTTTTATTCAGGACATCTAATAAAATAAACAGCCTTAAGCTTAGTGGAGCATATAATACAAAAGGATAGTTATAGAACACTATAACAGGGACATGGGCCTAACTGCTGCAACTCAAAAACGAAAGTAAAAAAAGAAGACAAAATACCTGTTTTAACATGGATTCTAATCCAGCTATACTATATACATCTTTGATAAGAGGATTCTATAGGATTTTATAGGGTTTTATAGGGTTTTCTAGCTCTTCCTGCTTTAAGCAGAGAGCCTGTCAGACCTCTTACCTCTGCTTCTCAAGCCTCACGTGCTCTGATAAGCCCGGGAAGGAAGGGAACTGCCTAGATCTAACTAGCAGGAAGTGATGTCATCCCTCATTACCATATTAACCCCCTCATAAAAACGGCTGCTCAAACCAAATATAAAAACTACTCACAATAACCCTTTAAAGAACCTAATGCCCCTGGGACCGGAACATATCTATTTTTGTAAGGAATTAGTGTAATACACATATAATGTTCCTTAAAGACACACACACATATATTTATACAGTACACCACCGTTACATTCACCCCTTCTGAATTACACTAATATCCTGACCATACAATACTAATGGTTCCGCTGAACCAGACCTAAACAAAACAAATTTGCAATTCAGTGTAAGTTACCTACTTAATAGGTTAGGATAAAGTCCTAAGCATCCATAGAACAATATACTGCCGTGTACAGCATACGATGGTCTGGTACAGGTTATATTACATGAAATTCTTACATTTCTTGGACAATTTTCACAATTGACATTTACCCCTTTTTTTTTTTTGGTGTGATATCAAAAATATAAGAACACTTAGAATAAAGAACGGATTGACCCTGACCTATTTATTAGAGATGGGCCCACTCTCTGAATGTTGATTGACTTCTGGGTCAAGGATTCTATTAAACGGCTAACTTTCTTTACTACCCTTCCTGTACGGGTCTTAACACACTGTGTGTCTGGGTTGCTGCTGACTTGAGAATCATTTACTATTTCTGCTGGTGCACTAGAGTCACCGACAGAAGGTTCAGCCTCTACACTAGGTGTTTGCTCAGGATTAACTTCAATGTTCTCAATTTCATTTTCAATACTTTGTTCATAATCAGCACTTTCACTTGAAACTGAGTGATCAGATTCTGAAACGTTGTCATCCAATTCATTAGAACTTATTTCTTCCAATTGGTCAAGCGATTCAATTGAACAAGACTCATTCTCAGTGTCATCAACGTTGGACTGTATACTTTCATCATGTTGATTTGACTCAACGGGTAAGAAACTAATGTCCAGCATCAAATTGCGATGAACTACTTTTGACTTGCCTTCTTCATCAATTAGCTTGTAAATGTTGGTTTGCAGATTCAAATCTTGTACAGTATAGACAGTAGGATCCCATTTGTCTGCAAGTTTCCTTTTTCCTCTTTCACTTTTGTTGGCCAGTAATACTCGATCTCCGATGTTGAGCTTTGTTCCTTTGATCTTTCGATTGTAACACTTAGCTTGCTTTGCTTGTTGTTTCTCTGTATGTTTCTGAGCTATCTGCGTTGCTTCATGAAGGTACGTCATAAGTGAAGTTGCATAGCTGCTGTAATCTACAATTACAGGATCATGTGATACTTGTCCGAACATTACATCTATAGGTAACTTTGGAATACGACCAAACATTAGTTGGAATGGAGCATAACCTGTGGTTTCGTGCACTGTTGCATTATAAGCGAATGTCAAAGTCTGTATCTGTGCAGGCCAATTATGTTTCTCTTTGAGTGGTAAAGAACGAAGCATATTGCCTAAAGTTCTGTTAAAACGTTCTGTTTCTCCATTTCCCATCGGATGGTATGCTGTGGTATGCGACTTTGCAACACCTGCCAAAATTAACAGTTCTGCAATTAGGGTACTTTCAAAGTTAATGCCTTGATCCGTATGGATACGTTGTGGGAAGCCATAGACGCAAAAGATATTGTTCCATAACTTCTTTGCAACTTGTTTTGCTTTCTGATTGCTACACGGGAAATCATGGGCCAGCTTGGTAAAATGATCTGTCACTACTAACACGTCTACAGACCGCTGTTTGTTATCTTCCGCACTCCAAAAATCTAAACACACCAACTCCATTGGGGTTGTAGTCTTGATACTTTGAAGAGGTGCTCGAGCAGATGGTTCTGGTGTTTTGGCCAAAATACACCTCTGACAACATTTAACGTACTCCCTTATGTCATGTTCCATGTTCGGCCAGAAAAACCGTTGTCGGGCAAGCTGGAGAGTTCTTGACTGTCCCTGGTGTCCAGCCAAATCATGCACACCGGTCAAAACTTTAGACTTGAGACTCGCAGGAATGATACGTTGGAATCTCTTGTGTGTACTTAAGGGGTCTCTAGAAACGTGGTAGATCACTCCATCTTGAATCTTCAACCGATCCCATTGTTTCAAAAGGACTAGAGCTCTGAAATCCATTCCAGCTCTCTCTCTACCTGATGGACGTCTCTTCTGACTCACATAAGGCATAACCTGCGAAATCACCGGATCTGATTCTTGACATTGCCGAATTTCCTCAAGAGGGATTATCGGAATTTCATCGGACACAGACATTACGTTGCTCTGGATGAGTTGAATCTCCTGCATGGCCCTCAGTTCTGTTACTGTCTCCCACTGATCGTGAATGCTCAATTGAGACCTAACTGTTGCATGGTCATAGGATGCTGGATTCAACTGAAGTGACACTTGCTGACTGTTCACCTGTAAGCGAAATGTATCTTGAACTCCATCTTGATTGACGTCTTCAGCTTCAGCTAGTAACCTGTGGTATCGCTCTGATATCAGCCTTTGACTGACGGTCTTCACTAGTGGATCACGACTCAAAGCATTGGCTACAATGTTCTTTCTTACAGCTATGTGCTTCAGGTCAAAAGTATAGCCAGAAAGCTTGGACACCCAGCGCTGCTCACAAGCATCGAGTTTGGCCTTGGTCAGTATGTAAGTGAGCGGATTGTTATCCGTCCATACGGTGAACGTGTGACCCTTTAACCAATGGCTGAACTTCTCACACACACTCCACTTCAAAGCTAAAAATTCCAGTTTGTGTGCTGGATACCTCTTCTGAGAATTACTTAGGGCCTTGCTTGCGAATGCAATAGGACGCGCCTTCGCCTCGCCTGCTGGTATCTGGGACAATACTGCTCCAAGTCCATCCAAGGATGCATCGATTGACAAAATTAACGGTAACGAAAAATCAGGATGTGTTAGGACTACACTATCTAGTAGGTTCTCCTTCAACTTAGAAAGGGCTTCATCACACTCTGGGGTCCAATCTGTTGCCTTCAATTTTCTGTAGGTACTTGCTTTAACTTCTATCCTACCCTTAATTCTTCTCTTCTGTCCTGCTGTAAGGGAAAAGAGTGGCTTAGCTATGGACGAACAATTTGGGATGAAGTGCTGGTAATAGAGGATCATCCCTAAAACGGACTTGATTCTTCTTACAGACGGTGTACACCCATCTTCTTCCATAAGATCGAACTTTGATATTTTGGCAATGACCTCCACCTTCGAAGGATCAACAGCAATTCCGTCTTCATTGATAATGTGCCCTAGGAACTTGACAGATGACTGCATCAGATGGCACTTCTTCAGGCTCAACTTGAGGTTGTAGTCCCTCAATCGCTGAAACACCATCTCCAGTCGCTCCAAGGCTGCTTGCTCATTGGGTGCAAATACTAATAAGTCATCTAAATAACACAGTAGGCTGCTGAAATTCAGATCTCCAAAAATACTCATCATCATTCGCATGAAAGAGGCTGGACTATTACACAGTCCCTGAGGCATTCTATTGTACTCATGAAGTCCTACTGGAGTCGTGAAAGCTGTATATTTCTTATCCTCTTCAGCCATGGGGATGTTATAGAAGCCTGATGTTAGGTCCATGGTGCTGAAGAGTGTATTTCCGCCCAATGCGACCAGGCAGTCGGACTCAATGTGGGAGTGGATGTGCATCCTTGATAGTTCTAGCGTTCAACCATCTGAAATCTGTACAAATCCTCAGACCACCGTCCTTCTTCCAAACGAGTACCAAGGGTGAAGCATATTCACTCACAGATTTCCGAATTATTCCTTGCTCCTCCATTTCAGAGAGAACTTGGCGTAGCTTTTGGTAATGACCTGGTGGTACTCGCCGATACGGCAATCGAAACGGTCGATCTTCTGTTAACCGGATACGATGCACAAAGTCTCTAACTTCTCCGCAATCCAAGGCATGTTTTGAGAAAACATCATGGTAGTTTTCAAGCAACTGAACAAGCTTGGCTTTGCCTGTATTTCCTACCGAGCAGGAATCAATGTCAAGGTCACTAAGACCTACAGATTTTAGTCTCTTCTTGAGATCAGTCATAGCACTGGGTTGCTGATGACTCTCAGGTGCGAGTACTTGAGTATGACTGTAACCCTGTAGCAGCTCAAAATCTTCCACAGCCAAACACGGGGATACATCTGCAAGTTTGCAATTCCTCCTGAGCGTCACTGGCTTGTCTGAAAGGTTGGTAACTTTGAGAGGAACCCAATAATCTCCCCACAACGGTGTGACAACTCGGCCAATCATTATGTTTCGTGGCATAGTCCTGGAAGAAGTAGCTTCCACAATCACTGTACTTCCCGGTGACATAACAGAATTACTCGGCAGCCGTCCCCAGACAAGGTGTTCTTGTTTGGCTGCTAAAGTAACTGACTGTTGTAGCTTAACAGTTCTACTTATCTTCTGGTGGATTTCACCCCTCCAACGACATGTATTCGCCATAACATCTAGAAATTGTTCACAAAACGGAGACGACTCTGTAGCATGTTAGACAGAATCCTCCAGTAATCATCACTGATCTTCATCCTGTGCATAAGGAATTTGATCACGTTGGTACCGATGATCAAGTCGTCCCTTTGTCCGGGTACAACTAAAACAGGAACCATACACCTCTCACCATATACTTTCAGTTCAACTTCATATATACATTTGGGCTTAGTTTCTTTACCTCCACATCCTATTAGCATGATCTCTTGGGACATTGATGTAGACTCCTGCAATACCTTCTCACTCAGCATCTTCTCTTCTGCTGCCTCACTAAAGGTACACGCCATAGATCCTGAATCTAGCATTCCCATCATCTGGAATTTGTTATTGACACAAACCGGTGCATAAAATAATTCGTTAAATGCTTCAAGAGTCTGCATATTCTGTGCAATTACCTTGACTTCAGCTGGTGCTCGTGCACATGCGCTCTCATATACTTGTTCAATATCTGTGGTTCTGAGGGTTTGTTCGGCCCTACCCACACGTCCCCTCTCAGGTGTGAGTTGTCTAGTTTAAAGCTGGTGCATTCTGCGACGACTGAGCAAATCGTTGTTGCTACTGAACTGAACATTTGCACAATCCCTACGTGTGTGACCAGGCTTGTAGCAACTGAAGCATAACTGATGTCGTCGACAATGTGCTAGAGTGGAGTGTTCGTGTGACTGACAGACCTTACACGCTCTCATAGGTGGTCGGCTCGGTTGAAGATGTCTTGCTTCTGCTTGGTTATTCTGAGACAGGGCACGGTCAAGCAAACTTATCAGTGTCTTCATGCAGTTTCCATCATTCTGTGAAAAAGACTGGGTACTAGCATTAGCTCGGTTTGGTGAAACAACAGAATCACTGTTCACGATTTCGCTCTCATTAAATGACTGTGAATGGACTGCGGCATTTCTCACAACAGCACTACACTTCGACTTAACTATTAACTGTTCCTTCTGTTCAATTTGGTACCTATCGAGATGTTCTTGTACCTCACCTGCGGTCCATTTATCAGGAGCTTTAAAACGAAAGATGGCTGACAAAGTTGGTCTGGACAGTGCTTAACAAACATCATTGCTGCCTCCTGACATGGATTGTCTAATTTACGCCCTAATCTGATTAAAGCTTCCTCGGCAACATCAACAGCTTTGTTTAAACGGACCCAATATTCAACTGGACTTTCCCCCATAACAGGTACTGTGGCATAAAAATCTGCTAACGGCATGTAGGAATAACTGGTTTCACTAAAATGTTGATTCAGAATATCGAATATTACCTTGGGTTCTCGGAAGGTTTTAGAGAAGTGTTACTGCGCAGGGTGATTTTTACAATGTCCTTGCCTTTCCCATTAACCTGGAAAGAATTTCGTTACAATGCTCCACTACGGGTACACCCCTTTTTTAAATAAGTGCCCATTAACTCTTCCCATTCATGTACACTAAATTTATCTGCACAATCTCCTCTGAACACAGGCGGCTCTTTTGCTTCAGACTGCACAACAAGTTTAACTCCTGTCAAATTAAGCGAAGGGATTTCTGAAAAAGACTGCTCTGCACCTGAACTCGAAGTTCGTACATTGCCGGTTTCTCTCCCTCTACTCGTCACCATCCTGAGCAGAAATTATACTGTGCCCTACCTCCTGAGCAATTTGTGTAATGAAATTGTACCATGCTGGATCCTTTAAATCTGGGCTGGTCGGTACTGGGTCACCTCCTGACTGGTTAGGCGTTCGCTCAGTTACCCTAGTGGAACAAAACTCGGGTGATGTTCTTACAGAGTTACCCCTCACTGCAACAGGTGTACACGGCTGATCACTAAACAGTCTTCCCCTGCCCATACTTGGGTTTGGCATGTTTCTATCAGCATTAAAATCAATTCCACTGAAACCATGCGCCATTATTGCTTTAACCTTCAGAGGAAATAAAAAAACTTAAATTACAAAAACCTGCCCGCTGCTGCACCGCTGCAGCCACTGCAACCAACTCCGAGGAGTTACTCGTTGGACTCTCAGGAGAGTGACTTGAGTCTCACTGGCATTGCATATCTGGAGAAGTGTCCTGTGCATGTAAGTGCGCCATTTTGTGTTACAGTTCTTTGAAACCTTTACTGGAGTGCAGCTCCCACCGGCGATCAAACGACATTGATCCTTAGATGAAGATCCACACCACGGAGAACGGAGACTGATCTTCATCCGAGTCACGGCACCACTGTGACCGGCCTACACCCTCACCGCCCGTTCGTAATGATGGACTCTGCGTTGTGTTGTATGTTGGTGTGGTGCAGCAAAGACGAGACCGGCAACATGTGACCTTTTTTGGGGAACGGATTTTACTTCAGGCGACTCCTCTGCCTCTGGCGCCGCTTCTCCTCTGAATAAAATAATATACATATATACAGGAATGAATATATATATCGGGAGACGTTCCACCTCTGCTTCTCAAGCCTCACGTGCTCTGATCAGCATCTACAACATTATGAATAACCATATACATGAATTAACAAAATTATTTACAAATGACAAGACAAATACACAATAAGAAAAAATAATAATAAACTGGAACATACCTGAATAAAATAATATACATATATACAGGAATGAATATATATATCAGGAGACGTTCCACCTGTACAACAAAATATAACATTACGCTATGTACAGAACCCCCCTGATCACAATATACATGAAAAACCTGCACATTCTACCTATATACACTTTTATTCAGGACATCTAATAAAATAAACAGCCTTAAGTTTAGTGGAGCATATAATACAAAAGGATAGTTATAGAACACTATAACAGGGACATGGGCCTAACTGCTGCAACTCAAAAACGAAAGTAAAAAAAGAAGACAAAATACCTGTTTTAACATGGATTCTAATCCAGCTATACTATATACATCTTTGATAAGAGGATTCTATAGGATTTTATTTTTTTATAGGGTTTTCTAGCTCTTCCTGCTTTAAGCAGAGAGCCTGTCAGACCTCTTACCTCTGCTTCTCAAGCCTCACGTGCTCTGATAAGCCCGGGAAGGAAGGGAACTGCTCTGATCTAACTAGCAGGGAGTGATGTCATCCCTCATTACCATATTAACCCCCTCATAAAAACGGCTGCTCAAACCAAATATAAAAACTACTCACAATAACCCTTTAAAGAACCTAATGCCCCTGGGACCGGAACATATCTATTTTTGTAAGGAATTAGTGTAATACACATATAATGTTCCTTAAAGACACACACACATATATTTATACAGTACACACCCGTTACACTTAGTTGAGTTACAGTTACAAGTATTTATAACGCGCCAACAGGGTCCGTAGAGCTGTACAATGCGATTAACACAATAACAAATATACATACACGTTACACACACAGAACAGAAGGAGGTAGGACCCTGCTCAAGAGCTTACAATCTAAGAGGAGAGGAGTGACCCATTAGGTGTGTGGGAGGATGGGGCAAGAAATGAACAATGGGGCTCATGGAGTGGGCTGATAGGCTTTTCTAAAGTAATGCATTTTCAGAGACTTCTTGATGGACTAGAGAGACGGGGAGAGTCTGATGTTGCGGGGGAGGAATTTCCTGTCATGCCCCATCTGCATCCATCCTATGACGCTCCTGGCAGCATATTTCCTGTGCTGCCCCTGTTCCTGCATTTTATGTTTTACATCTGCAAGCAGTGGAAGAGGTAACATCCAGCACATTACTAGTTAACACCAAAACACACATCACACTCTGAATTAAATAAAGGGCTGTGCCCCAAATTGAACTGTGCTGTTCATTATAGCTCATTCCTGACAGGGAAGTTATACACTCGGTTGCTGTGAGAATACTGATATTCCTGAGAAACCCCATCTGCCTACCTGTTCCTGACAATCACCGGATTCCAACCATATCACCAGATTCCAGCAACCTCCTCTCCCTCTGCCATAATCAACACCGGTCAGTTTCCATTCACCCTCCATACTCCACCCTTCTGTCTGTGCAGATCACTGTACCCTGGGCTCACCACATCCCAATACCCCGGTGCCACCCCCATGACAGTTCCGTAGAAAAGGGGCAGCTTGAGAGAAGTTCTAAAGGCGAGAGTTAGGGGTGCAGGTACGAGGAACTCCTAGCATCAGATCATTGGCCAAGCGAAGTGGTCGGGACGGGATGTACCTGCTAATAAGGGAGGAGATGTAGGCAGTGGCGCTGTTATGGAGAGCTTTGTATGTGAGCACCAATATAATGAATTGGATTCTAAAAGGAAACACGGAGCCAGTACAGAGATTGACAAAGGGGCGAGGTGTGAGAGTTGGGGGAGGTGAGGTGTGAGAGGTGCGGGATGTGAGGTGTATGAGCCTGGCATAGGCATTCATTACAGACTGCAGAGGCAGAATCTGGGACCTCTAAAAGGCCAGAGAGAAGAAGGTTACAGTAGTCAAAGCAGGAGATAAGAGCTTGGAAAAGCATTTTAGCAGAGTCCTGATTAAGAAAGGGACAGACGCGTGCAATGGTTTTTAGGTGGAAGTAGCAAGATATGGTTAGAGACTGAATGTGAGGAGTAAAGGATAGATGAGAGTCCAAGAGTACCCCGAGGCAACAAGCCTGAGATCTAGAAGTAATGGTGGCACCATTCACCTGAAGGGAAATGGGCGCAGGAATGGAGGTCTTAGAGGGAGGGAAGATGAGAAGTCCAGTTATAGAGAGGTCAAGCTTTCGGAAACGGGAAGCCATCCAGTCGGAGACAGCAGATAGGTAGATTTGGGTGTCGTCAGCATAGTGGTGATATTGGAGTCCATAGGAAGCTACTGACAAGACAAAAATCAAAGACCTTGTTTTACAAACAAATTCCAACTGCAAAAATAAAAAAAACATTGAATTTGAACCGAATAAAAGAGAAACTATACAATACCTTGAAACTATCATCAAGGTCTGATAGACCCTGACAAAAGGATGTGATCTTTATGCATCATACCTAAACTGGGATGTGTGCGGTATAAAGAGGAGAAAAATCAATGACATTTCATGATACCAGAATTAGGAGTTTGAAAATGTTTCATCGTATGTCGGACCTACCCATTTCCCTGCAGGACAAAATGACACACCCTCTAGTGTTAATCCAATTACGGACATTTGCTACTAGACAACACATTAAACTGGCAGCTCTTAACTCTCCCTCCTACTTTGAAGCCCTGTGCCTTTGGGGTCCTTACCCTAAAGGGCTTAGATCCACATTGTATTGTAAAATAACAGCCCTACTTCCATATTTTCACACCTGGAAGAGAGAGACCCAGGGAGACCCTAGATGCAGAAGACTGGAGCGAAATTTGGGAAGTCATGAAATGCGTCTCAATTTGCACCACACACCAGGAACAGCTCATTAAAACAGTCCTCTGCTGGTACACCACACCAGTACAAATCGCTCACATGTCCCTGGGGACACCAGACCTTTGCTTGAGAGGCTGCGGCCAACGGGGGTCTTACGTCCATATGTGGTGGTTCTGCCCCATACAAAGAAATTCTGGAACCAAAACGCACACCTTGATCCAAGCAGTTATTTCGCAGGAGACCCCAATGGATCCTTGGGCATATCTCCTGTCCAAACCTCTCCCGGACTTGTCTCGTCAAGAATACAAGCTGATCTCGAAAATCACACTGGCGGCCTGCAGAGTATTAGCAAAATACTGGAATTGCCCTACGATGCCCTCTTTTGCAAAAATGTACCCCAAAATTCGGGACATACAAATAGCGGATGAGCTTTCGGCAATAACTAACCACACCCTCCCCTCCTATTACAAGACCTGGTTCCCCTGGCTCAACCAAATGGGGTCGGCTTGATCAGCACACAGGACATGGCTAATGTTCGGGAGAGAACGTATGGTTTCAGCATACTGTGATATCGTTGTGATGAAGTGATCAGTGGAGGCATAATGACCATTTTTCTCATGAACCCCCCCCTTTTCTGTTTCTTCTTCTCCTTCCTCCCCTCTTTTGCTCTATTTCACTGGGTCTGGGCAACCCTTCCCCCTTACTGTCTCCTTTTTATGGGATGCTAACATGTAAGGTGTGATGGACTGGCCCAGCACCCTCAGCCAGAGACAGGGGATCAGGACACTGATATTCAATAAACTATGTGTTTTGTGCCGTTGCACCAACGTTCCTGCATTCCAGCTGGCCGGAGGAGTACCTGTAAATAAAAGTGTTGATATTGTGTAACGGATGCCGTTTTAAATTTGCCGCCATTTTCTGCCGCCGCGTGTTCGGATCGGGCGGAGCAGGAGATAAAATGGCCGATCCGAACCTTCCGGTTCCGAATCGGCAACGCCCCGATGCGCCTTAGCCAATGATACCTGTGGGGGCGGGCAGGGGGTTTTCCAGATGTGGAGCTCGTGGGGAAAGTTATAAATACTGCTGTTGTTAAAAATAAAAGTGTCTTTGGTTTTGAGTTCATGCAGCTGCGTCTCGTGTCTCTATTTGCCAACTGTGTCTGACATCCCTCGTGGTTCAGCACACCGGACGAACCGAATACATACCGCGCGCCGCTGCCGCGCGATCGGAATACCTACAGCCGACTGAGCCTGTCCAGCTAACTGTCGGGAGATCCGAAGAATCTGCACCTGGCCACGCGTGAGCGCTTCGACCGCCGCGCGATCCGAATGCCACTAGCCGACGGAGTCCCGTTCAGGTAGCCACCGGAAGATCCGAAGAATCAATACCCTGCCGGGGCGGGCGCATCGACTACCGCGAAATCCGAACGGAGTGCTGGTCGTCTTGTGATATCTGTAGCCACTGGGAGCCCGAATAGGTCAGTGCTGTGTAGCGAAGGGCCACATCGATCGCGGGACGATCCGAATACTTCCGCGCGATCGACCGGTTGCCAGCTTGATTACCGGGATATCCGAATAGGTCAGTGTTGCGTAGCGAAGAGGCCCATCGACCGCTGGGTGATCCGAATAGCCCGAACGATCGACCATCGGCCAATCCGATTGCCGAGAGATCCGAATCTTCGCGGACGGAACCTGTTCTGACCGTTACCTGTAAAAGCTCACGTACAGGTCAGTGGCCAGCTGCTCGGGACGCTGAGGGTCATCCCTCAGTGGTCGGGCTGGGTCCACGTCAAGGTCCCCCTCGCTACGGTTGACATCTCGCTCGCAAAGCTGATCCCGGTCGCTCGAGACGCCGGGTGTCCCAACCTTGGTAGTCGGGCCGGTGGGATAATACAAAGGGGGAAGAAGCCTACGCAGATTGGAGCACACCCGCAGGCGGACAGTAACATCTCGTTCCGTCACACTGGTGGCAGCGGTGGGATTGCTCTCTGCCATCAATACTATCGACCTCCCCGAAGAGCCCATCATGGCAGTGTATGCCGACTACAAACGAGACACTTTGCGGAACATGCTAGAAAACCGTGGGGGCACTCCGGGTTCCAAGAGTCGAGACACCCTAATAGAGGAGCTACAACGGTTGGACCAAGGTACGGCGAGCACAGCGCTACCCGCCGACACCTCACCGGTCATCGTCGCGGCTGGAGCCGACGAAAGTGCCCTACAGAGGAAGGTCCGAGAACGGGCCGCTTTCTACGGAGCAGCCCCGACAGAAGCAGTGATGCAGCACCTGGTTCGAGAAATCTGCCAGGAGGAAGAGCGAGAAAGAGAACGCGAGCACGAACTGCGGTTGGCAGAAGTGCGGAGCCAGCGAGATAACAGCCTCCGGGTGGAGCGATCCCCGGGGAGAAAGGTGCCCTTCCAGGCGTTTAAAGACTTCCGCGAGACCGACGAAGAAATAGAGAGTTATCTCCAGGATTTCGAGCGGTTGTGTCAAGTCCACGAAGTGCATCCCACGGACTGGGTAAGAATCCTGGCGTGCAAATTGACCGGGCGGGCCGCGGAGGCATACCGCACGGTGCCAGATGAGGAAGCTACCAACTATGGGCACGTGAAGCAGGCGCTGCTAAGCCGATTCGCCGTGACCCCAGAAGCCAGTCGGGCTAAATTTAGAAACTCCCGCCGACCCAGCGGCGCTACCCATGTGGAGTGGGCCCACCGACTCCAGCGGGATTTACGCACATGGTTTTTGGGAAGCAAAGCCGAGACTGTAACCGAGATAACACAACTGCTCCTGCTGGAGCAGTTCTTTGAACATACGCCCACCGCCATCCGGGAGTGGGTGCGGGACAGGAAACCCCACACTGTACAGCAAGCAGCTATTTGGGCCGATGAATATGTTGACACGCGGAAAGTCACGGGGAGAGCGGCCCTTACTTCCCCGACCAGTGATTCCGGCCCCGCCACTCCCAGTACCGACGGTTCGACCGCTGGTCGCCCGACCCCCCAGTCGCCCCAATACCATGGCCAACATACGCTGCTATGGATGCAACCAAGACGGACATTATAAGCAGAATTGCCCTAACCGACCGGACCTGACAAGATCATCGCCTAGACCACCACAGTCTACTCATTGCTACGACGCTGATCCCCCCTGGCCGGAGGCTCCGGAGGAATGGGAGCGACTGCACGAGGCAGACCCGGTACAAGCTGCCGCGGCCGATAATCGCCATCACCACCGCCAGGCGGTGTGGGTCAATGGGAAGGCGGCTGAAGGACTCCGAGACTCTGGGGCTACCATCACGTTGGTCCGGCCCCACTTAGTCCAACAGAACGACCGGTTACAAAATACCGTTGCGGTACGGGTGGCTGGTGGAAAGGTTCTCCGGCTGGAGACGGCCCGGGTCCACCTGGACTGGGGATCCGGAGAGAAAGTAGTCAGAGTGGGGTTGCTGAACCAACTACCAGCCGAGGTGCTCCTCGGTAATGATCTGGGTCGACTGGTCTCTGCCTACTCCATGGAAGCGGCCGCACCAGTCACTACTAGATCACAGAGCACACGTTACAGCAATGGCACTCCGAGAGGGACCCAGGTGAGACGTTTTCCCCCACCCCGCCCGATTCCCGCACCCCGCCCGATTCCCACACCCCGCCCGACTCCCACTCCCCGCTCGATCCCTACGCCCCTACCTATACCGACTTGTCCCCGACTCCCTGACGTTCCCTGCCCCTGGAGCTCCCCCGAGACGCTCCGCTATCAAACTCGGACGGATCCCACATTGCAGGGCTATCGTGACCGGGCTGGCCAGGGACTGGACAGAGACCGCAGTGACCGGATAGAGTGGGAGAATGGGCTGCTATATAGATATACCGAGAGGGAGGGATCCGGGAAGAATCAAGTCCCCCAGAAACAACTGGTGGTTCCCCAGGGCCCAAGACAAGAGCTCCTGCGCTTAGCACACGATATACCATTGGCGGGACATCTGGGGCAGAAAAAGACCCGCCACCGGTTGGCGCGTGCCTTTTTCTGGCCCCGCCTTAGCGAGGACACCCGCGAATTTTGCCGCACATGCCCTGTCTGCCAGAAGGCGGGAAAGGCCGGGGATCACCCGAAGGTACCTCTACGCCCCATGCCCATCATACAGGAGCCTTTTAGTCGGGTGGCGGTCGACCTTATTGGGCCATTACCCCGACCCAGTGCTACCGGGAAGAAGTATATACTCACCATTGTAGATTACGCAACCCGGTACCCTGAGGCCGTGGCTTTGGCCAACATACAGGCGGACACCGTAGCAGATGCTTTGCTGCGGGTGTTTACGAGGGTGGGATTTCCACGAGAGATATTATCTGACCAAGGGACCCAGTTTACTGCTGAGCTCACCCAGCAGCTCTGGCGTCTGTGTGGGGTCAAGGCATTACACAGTGCCCCGTATCACCCGCAGACCAACGGACTGTGTGAGCGATTCAATGGCACCTTGAAACAACTCCTGCGGGCCTTTGCACACGAGAGGAAAGACTGGGAGCAGTACTTGCCCCACTTGCTGTTCGCATACCGGGAGGTGCCGCAGGAATCTACCGGGTACTCTCCGTTCGAGCTGCTGTACGGACGTCAGGTGAGGGGCCCCCTGGATCTCGTTAGGTCCCAGTGGGAGGGGGAGCAGGAGGACGATGGAGTCCCGGTCGTGAGTTATGTCCTGAAGCTCCGGGAGCGCTTGACAGAACTGGCGGGGTTGGTCCGGGAAAACGTGGAGGCCGCTCAGACTCAACAGAAGACGTGGTACGACCGGGCTGCTTGCAGCCGCTCGTTCTGTGTAGGACAGCGGGTTCTGGTGTTGAAACCACAGCGGCAGAACAAGCTGCAGGCGGCCTGGCAAGGTCCCTACACGGTGGTAACCCGGCTGGGGGATACCACCTATGTGGTGGCGAGTTGCGCGAACACCAGAATCCAACGGACGTACCACGTCAATATGTTGAAGGCCTTCCACGAACGCCCGGAGACCGTGGAGGCCATATGTGCTCCCGCGGGCGAGGAGACGGAACCGTTTCCCCTGGTAGAGTTACCGGGGGTGACTAGACAACCCTCGGGTGTGGATCAGGTGCAACTGGGGGAGGCGTTGGGGTCAGAAAAGCAGGCCCAAGTACGGCAACTACTTCGGGGTTATTCCGAAGTCTTTTCGGCCCTGCCGGGTTATACCGACCAAGCCATTCACCCCGTGGACACCCCCGGGCAGCGGCCTCTGCGACAGCCGGCGTACCGTCTTCCGGAGGCCGTCCGGGAGACCATGCGGACTGAGATTCGGGAGATGCTGGAACTGGGGGTCATTGAGCCGTCCGCCAGCCCGTGGGCATCGCCCGTGGTTTTGGTACCCAAAAAGGACGGGACCACCCGGTTCTGTGTAGATTACCGACGGGTGAATGATTGCACCACGACTGACGCCTACCCGATGCCCCGGGTCGATGAGTTACTGGACCAGATCGCCGGAGGTCATTTTCTGACCACGGTGGATCTGTGCAAGGGGTATTGGCAGATACCCCTTGCCGGGGAGGCGATCCCGAAGTCGGCCTTCATCACCCCGTTCGGCTTGTATCAGTTTAAAGTCATGCCGTTCGGGATGAAGAACGCCCCCGCCACATTCCAACGCTTAATAGATCGCCTCCTCGATGGCCTCCAGGGTTTTGCGTGTGCGTACCTGGACGACATCGCCATTTTCAGTCAGAGCTGGGAGGAACACTTGGTCCACGTGGGGACGGTCCTGGGACGCATCAGGGACGCCAATTTAACCCTCAAGCCTGAGAAGTGTAAGGTGGGGATGGCAGAGGTACAGTACCTGGGTCACCGGGTAGGGTGCGGGGTACAGCGACCTGAGCCCGCTAAAATAGAAGCTATCTTGGACTGGCCCACCCCCGTAACTAAGACGCAAGTTCTAGCCTTTCTGGGTACAGCAGGTTATTACCGAAAATTTGTGCCCCGGTATAGTGATCTGGCCAAACCCCTGACAGACCTGACTAAGAAGTCCCTACCTCGACAAGTCCTGTGGTCCCCGGATTGTGAGCGGGCTTTTCAACAATTAAAGACCGCTTTGACTCAAGCTCCCCTACTGGCAGCTCCCGATTATAACCGGCGTTTTATCATCCACACAGACGCGTCCATGTTCGGACTGGGAGCTGTCCTGAGCCAGGTGGGGGACGACGGGGGAGACCATCCAGTGGCCTTCATTAGCAGAAAACTGTTACCGCGGGAGGTGGGGTATGCTGCGGTGGAGAAGGAGTGTCTGGCTCTGGTCTGGGCCCTACGCAAGTTTCAGCCATATGTGTATGGACGATCGTTTACTGTACTCACGGACCATAATCCCCTGGTGTGGTTAAACCGGGTGGCGGGAGAGAATGGCCGGCTGTTGCGTTGGAGCTTGGCGCTTCAACCCTATAACTTCACTATTCAGTATCGACCAGGGGCACAAAATGGCAATGCTGACGGGTTGTCACGACGGTCAGATCTGAACTTGGTGGAAGGTGGAGTACCGACTACCCCGGCACGACCCGTAGGAGTCCTACCGGGTGCGTCGAACTTTGGGGCGGGGGAGGAATGTGATGGACTGGCCCAGCACCCTCAGCCAGAGACAGGGGATCAGGACACTGATATTCAATAAACTATGTGTTTTGTGCCGTTGCACCAACGTTCCTGCATTCCAGCTGGCCGGAGGAGTACCTGTAAATAAAAGTGTTGATATTGTGTAACGGATGCCGTTTTAAATTTGCCGCCATTTTCTGCCGCCGCGTGTTCGGATCGGGCGGAGCAGGAGATAAAATGGCCGATCCGAACCTTCCGGTTCCGAATCGGCAACGCCCCGATGCGCCTTAGCCAATGATACCTGTGGGGGCGGGCAGGGGGTTTTCCAGATGTGGAGCTCGTGGGGAAAGTTATAAATACTGCTGTTGTTAAAAATAAAAGTGTCTTTGGTTTTGAGTTCATGCAGCTGCGTCTCGTGTCTCTATTTGCCAACTGTGTCTGACATCCCTCGTGGTTCAGCACACCGGACGAACCGAATACATACCGCGCGCCGCTGCCGCGCGATCGGAATACCTACAGCCGACTGAGCCTGTCCAGCTAACTGTCGGGAGATCCGAAGAATCTGCACCTGGCCACGCGTGAGCGCTTCGACCGCCGCGCGATCCGAATGCCACTAGCCGACGGAGTCCCGTTCAGGTAGCCACCGGAAGATCCGAAGAATCAATACCCTGCCGGGCGCGGGCGCATCGACTACCGCGAAATCCGAACGGAGTGCTGGTCGTCTTGTGATATCTGTAGCCACTGGGAGCCCGAATAGGTCAGTGCTGTGTAGCGAAGGGCCACATCGATCGCGGGACGATCCGAATACTTCCGCGCGATCGACCGGTTGCCAGCTTGATTACCGGGATATCCGAATAGGTCAGTGTTGCGTAGCGAAGAGGCCCATCGACCGCTGGGTGATCCGAATAGCCCGAACGATCGACCATCGGCCAATCCGATTGCCGAGAGATCCGAATCTTCGCGGACGGAACCTGTTCTGACCGTTACCTGTAAAAGCTCACGTACAGGTCAGTGGCCAGCTGCTCGGGACGCTGAGGGTCATCCCTCAGTGGTCGGGCTGGGTCCACGTCAAGGTCCCCCTCGCTACGGTTGACATCTCGCTCGCAAAGCTGATCCCGGTCGCTCGAGACGCCGGGTGTCCCAACCTTGGTAGTCGGGCCGGTGGGATAATACAAAGGGGGAAGAAGCCTACGCAGATTGGAGCACACCCGCAGGCGGACAGTAACATCTCGTTCCGTCACATAAGGTATATTCGCTTTGTCATGATATTTTTGATAAGAATTTCACTTTAAAAAAAAAAGTTTCATCTAATAATGAGTAGAATTGTAGGCACGTGGTAAACCAAAGTTTAAGGAAGGATTTTAAATTTAATGACGCTTGTTTACTAACATAAAAGATATTTGTTAATTAACGGTCAGCGACCCATACCTAAAACAAATACAGACTATTAATTTTAGGACAATCAATTATATTGTGAGGGAAGACAGGGCCAACCTATATAAAATTTAAAAACTTCCAGACCTTCCCAGTACAGACCCATTAACTCTTAGTCACCACTTAAAATTTTGTAGAAGACCCCACACCATTGACTCTTGATCTGAAAGTGCATCTACTGTCCAGGTAGTAGAACACCTGGAATTAATCAATATCTATCCACCAATCAAATGAGGACACATTGATAATTAGATTAAGATGGGTGGCAGATAATAAAAAGGGTAAACTCCAGCCATTGGGATATTCAAGAAAATCCAAAAACTCCACCCAGAGACTCCATTCACGGATCCATCCCGCTCTTGATAATTGTCGATCCCAGATCTCAAACCAGACCCTACCCGAGCAGCATAACTTATCTAGATCGGTAAAGTATAACTTTTATTCTCCTTTACTATTGCCCCACATCTGAATTTAATGTGATAAAAAGGTTATGTGACATTGTAGTAGGTTGGT
This sequence comes from Leptobrachium leishanense, assembly GCA_009667805.1. Taxonomy (NCBI): domain Eukaryota; kingdom Metazoa; phylum Chordata; class Amphibia; order Anura; family Megophryidae; genus Leptobrachium; species Leptobrachium leishanense. The sequence goes on along the minus strand of RXON01004376.1, from coordinate 86 downwards.
TTTTATAATATATCGTATCACCATACAAGGGGTCACTCTCCCTGAGGTATAAAGAGTAATTCAAAATCACACTGGGTCGGTGGTAG